>CAUYON010093388.1:0-30684 GCA_963573935.1 Arctocebus calabarensis
TTAAGCCCAAGAGCTGGAGGTTGCTGTGAGCAGTGTGACGCCACGGCACTCTACCCAGGGCGATAAAGTGAGACTCTGTCTCTACAAAAAAAAAAAAAAAAAACTAAATCTTTTATCCAGTGAGAATCAATTTTTGTTAATAGTGAAAGGTGGGGGTCTAGTTTCAGTCTTCTACAGGTCACAAGCCAGTTCACCCGGCACTGTTTGTTAAACATTCCCTCCTGAATGTTTTTGATAGGCTTATCAAAGAACAAATGATGGTAAGTAGCTGGGTTCATCTCTTGGTTCTCTATTCTATTCCATAAATCTACCTCTCTGTTTTTGTGAGGATATTTTAATAATGGAAGACAAATGTAAAATGTTGTACAATATGCTGTCATGCTATAAGATATTAAAAACATACAGGCATGTGTACACAAAGCACAGAGTTACTTCATAACAAAATATAGATTGGGTTTTTCTCCGGATGATAGTATATAGGTGATTATTTTCTTCTTTTGGATTTTCTGCATTTTCTAAATTCTTCTGGGATGAATTCCATTGCTTTTGCAAGGAGATTATAATATCACTTTTAAAAACACCTCGCCTGGCAGCGCCTCAGTGAGCAGGGCGCCGGCTCCACATACAAGCAAAAAAGAAAAATAGCTGGGCGTTGTGGCGGGTGCCTGTAGTCCCAGCTACTCCGGAGGCTGAGGCAATCACCTAAGCCCAAGAGCTGGAGGTTGCTGTGAGCTGTGACGCGACAAAGTGAGACTATGTCTCTACAAAAAAATAAAAAATAAAAACACCTCACCATCTCGTACATACTCCGTTTTGGCAAATAAGACCATTCCCTATGCTATCCTTCAAGTTTCAAACTTAGTAGTTCCACAAGCTTTCTCATTCTCTCACTTTCTCTCCAATGTCACGTTCCTTTTCTCAGCTCCTGTCCTAGACCTAACCACGTCTGGCCTCATACACCCCTGTCCGAGCCTCTCCCCCTTAGTCCTCCTTCTGCAAGACACTTGGCTCTACCCCCCTGGACCGGTTCACCGCCCTTCCTCCACAGCGCCCCCTGCTGGTTCCTCGTCGCTTCTAAAATAAAGAACGAATTCTCTGCCAGGTGTAAAGACCTCTGGTGACCCAGATCCTAGTGGAGCCTCTAAACTTATTCTTCCAAAAACAGCAACAGGCCATTCCCAAGACATCCTGCTTTGCGGTCACCGGCCTCTGTCTAGAAACATCTTTACCCACCACTAGCGCTATCAAACTCCTCATCTTCAGGTCTACCTCACAAGACCTTCCTGGACACCCCTTCCATCAGTAACCTCTCCATCTTCTGCAGCCCAATGCCATTTTAGGCCATCCTCTACTTTAGCACTTCATGAATACGCTATGCTTGGTCTGATGTTTCCAACAGACCGAAAGCCCCATCTCAGAAGAAGAGATGCATACTAGGAGCATACAGAGAAGGTGACCATAAATGCCAAATGAAAGGGACATGGGAACACTTTATTTAAAAGTTCTTTATAAAAACTTCTGGGAATGCTTTAAAGCTCCACAAATTCATTATCATCATCACAAGGATCTACAGGCATCTCCTTCGTAAGATCACCAACACCATTACATCTTCACCTTGGTAGAATGTGCAGGAAGAACTATGGAAAGCGTGCAAACTCACAGAATATATTCTCCAAGGAAAACTGCCAGATAACAATACAAAAATGTTATAGATTTACCTGCACCAAGCAAAATAAAATATCATAGAAATCCATAGTGAATGAGAAAAGTGAACTATTATCTTTGAATTGGTTTCCATGGAAGCTATGATTGCGAGAAGAAGATCTGGATAACTATTAAAATATTTAGGGATAAAGCCGGGCGCAGAGGCTCGCTCCTGTAATCCTAGCACCCTGGGAGGCTGATGCAGGTGGATTGCCTGAACTCAGGAGTTCCAGACCAGGCTGACAAAACAAGATCCCATCTCTACTAAAAATAGAAAAACTAGCCAGGTGTTGTGACAGGTGCCTGTAGTCCCAGCTACTGGGGAGGCTGAGACAAGAGGATAGTTTGAGTCCAAAAGTTTGATGTTGCTATGAGCTATGACACAGGGTATTCTGCCCAGGGTGACAGCGTAAAACTCTGTCTCAAAAAAAAAAAAAAAAAAGACAAAAAATGAGGGCTAGGCCAAAACTAATGGATTTAAGGAACAGAAAAATTCCTTTGGTTGTTGAATCAGAAGGGTGAAAACAAACATTATTGTTTGAAAATCTTGCATAGAATAATTCAAAGACACTTTACTGACAACTCCACCCTTATCAACAATGCTTGCCATTCCACATAAATCCGCAATTGTCAGTTCTCTCTACAAGAATAGTTACAATGCTCAATTTGTTCCCCCAAATGGTAAGACGACGTGACGCTACTCAACATCGTTACTGGATTAAAAAGAGAAAGAAATGTTTCCTGACGAGCCACTCCTGAGTAAAACTCATGTTTGAATTGTGACTAACACTGGTTTAATAATCTTCTCCAAATGGCATAGGAAAAATGTCTGAGTTTAATGGACCTAGAGAAATGTATGGTCTGCCACCCACAGCTTTCCATGAAAGTGGAAAAATGAATGGCAGGAAATAATGGATTGTGAGCACTAATGAATTCTAATGAAATAATAATGATTCTAATTTTACCCCACCTTTATCCAATTTTTCCGATATTAATTGGCCCAGTAGGGTGAGGTTAACTCAAAATAAATTTACCCAGAATTCATTAAAGGTGTGAAACAATGACAAAGCCAAATGAAGGGAACTCCCTCAAAACTGTGTATTTAAGACCAAAGGACGTCCATGTCGGTGCACATTTACTTCCATCTTTCACACTTAGACAAGCTCAGCATTCTCAGGTCATCATGTCTTGTGACATGGCTAGAGTCCCCTTTTCACGGAGGCAGCAGCTCCGTCAGGGCGACTGCTGGTGGGAGCAGCTTCAATGGTAGAAGCAAATGTGGTCGGGGGGGGGGGGCGGCTCTACCCGGGGCTTCCACGGAGGAACCAGCAGCTGTGGCCTGCGTGGGGGGTCTAGCAGTGGGGAGCTTTGGAAGGGGCTTTGGTAGCTGCTCAGTCGGAAGTAGTTCTAGCTTTCATGGGGGCTCTGGATTCAGTGGGAGCTCTGGATTCGGGTAGGGGTTCTGAATTTGGCAGCACTGCTAATGCAGGCTTCTACGGCTACCATGGCAGAGTGGGAGGGGGTGTTGGTGATGGGGGCCTTTTCTCTGGAAGTGAAAAACAAACCATGCAGAGCCTCAATGACCGCCTGGTCAATTACCCAGACAAGGTCAGAGCCTTGGAGGAGGCCAACACTGATCTAGAGAACAAAATCAAGGAGTGATATGACAAATTTGGGCTGGGGTCGAGAGATGATGAATCTAGAAGAGATGATAGCAAATACTATGCAGTAATCGAAGATGTCAGGAACCAGGTGAGACACTCAGAGATGATACCTCTTTTGCACCTCTTTATGAAATATGAAATTGTTCCATTATATTTGCTCAATTGGTCCATATAAAATTTTTTAGATAACATTGTTGGTTAAAAAAAAAATTTATAAAAAAGTTTTCACAATTTCTTTAAATTTATTTAGAATATGATTCACACTACATATTAGTTTCTTTTTTTTTTTTTTGAGACAGAGTCTCACTGTGTCACCCTTGGTAGAGTGCCATGGCATCACTGCTCACAGCAACCTCAAACTCTTGGGCTTAAGCAATTCTCTTGCCTCAGCCTCCAGAGTAGCTGGGACTACAGGCGCCCGCCACAATGCCTGGCTGTTTTTTGGTTGCAGTTGTCATTGTTTAGAAGGCCCAGGCCAGGCTCGAACCTGCCAGCTTCAGCATATGTGGCTGGCACCCCACTCCCTCAGCTACAGAAGTCAAGGCTAGACATTAGTTTCTAAAAAAGTTTTATGCAACTAGATTTTGACTATTAAATGCAAATGAGTAATTATATGTTATTCGTTAACATGTTAATTTTTTTTTGCATCTTTGTATCTCTTAGATCATTGCAGCCACTGTTGATAATGCCAGCATGACTTCCCCAATTGACAATGCCAGACTTGCAACAGATGACTTCAAAATGAAATGAGTTTGCCTCAAATAGCATTCACTACCTTGGTGCAAAATAAGATTTTTTTTTTTACTTTTCACATAAAAGGTATAGAAAGGAATTAAACCAGGCAATTAGATCCAGTATCAGACAAATGTAATATAAAATATCTATAGTAGGAAAAAAAGCCAACCAGTTTTAATGTATGTTTTCTCATAAGAGATTCCAAAATCAGCATTCTTTTTAAGGATTCGATGGTCTTTGCTTAAATATTTCAAAAGAATTTCAGCTTGTGCTAGATGGCAGTGGGCAAATCCTTTTTGAAAGAAAGTTTCTTTGAAGTAATTAATCTGATTCATATATCATATTCCAAACACCTCTTAAGGGACCAAAATGAGCTCTGCTTACACCAGTTACTTGCAGCTGATAGAAATGTGCAAAAAGTTCGCAATAAGGGGAATGTGACGACACCGAGCCTTAAAATCCAGTCTGAAAGCCTAGCTGAAGAGCTGGCTTACCTCAAGAAGGACCATGAGGAGGTGGGCTGTTCAACAAGGTTCATCATTCACTACTAAAGTCCCCAACCTCAAAGGACTTTTGCCACAGAGACTTCTGTGTTTCCTCTCTGCCAGGAAATTAGCACTTTGCAGACAGTCCAGCAAGGACGTGACCGTGGAAGTGAAGGCGGCAGCAGAACGAGGAGCTGGTTGAGCAAAACCGCAGGGAGGCCGAGGATCGATTCAACAAGCAGGTGGCTCACAGCTGGCCAAGCGCAGAGAACCCAAATCGCCAGGCCGGGTGGGTCGGAGCCTGTTAGATTTCACCGTACCTTGTTGAATTCGTTCTTGCAGAGTGCTTCCCTGCAGACACAGATCACCACCGACGCTGGAGCAGCTAGCTCAGCCAAGAGCGAGATCACAGAGCTGAAACGAGTCCTCCAGGCCCTCCAGGTTGAACTGCAGTCTGTCTTGGCCACGGTAGGTGGGAAAGGGCTGCATCTGATTTACTTCCAAAGCTGTAAAACATTGTTTTGGGCTCGGTGCCCGTAGCTCAGTGGTTAGGGTGCCGGCATATACAACACGGCTGGCAGGTTTGAACCCAACCCAGGGCCTGCTGAACAACAACAACTGCAACCAAAAAATAGCAGGGCATTGTGGTGGGCACCTGTAGTCCCAGCTACTTGGGAGGCTGAGGCAAGAGAATCGCTTAAGCCCAGGAGTTTGAGGTTGCTGTGAGCTGTGACGCGACAGCACACTACCGAGAGAGACATAGTGAGACTCTATCTCAAAAAATAAATAAATAAATAAAACATTGCTTTGCATACACTGTTTTGAAGCATGTTGGTGTCTGTAAGATGAGAATAGTAGAACCTATCTCATGAGGTGGTTATGGGAATTAAATGAGTCCATATGTATAAAACACTTTTTCTTTCAAAAGATGCATCATTATCTGATTTTTTTGTCATTGTTTTTATTTCAAACTCTTAAGGGGGGTACAAATGTTCTTGCTACACATCATGAGTCAGGGTTATAAATGTGCCTATAACCCAAATTGTGTTCATTGTACCCATGAGGTGGGTTTTTGACACTCTCCTCATCCCCCCTTCTCCCTGTTTGATTTCCAATGACTTTAACCTCTCTCTGTGCACTTGTGTGCCCATTAGTTAATTCCAGTTTCTCAGAGATCACATGTGGAGTTTGTTTTTCCATTCTTGAGATACGTCGCTTCAGATCATGGTCTCCAATTCCTTCAAAATTGCTGCAAAAGGCATTAATTCATCTTTTCTTATGGCTGAATAGTACTCCACGGTATACATACATATACCACATATTGTCAGTCTACTCATGAACTGATAGGCTAAATAAAACACTTTGAACAGAGCTCACAGTAGTACTCTGATTAATACTGATTATCATGACTGTTATTGCTTATTCATTTTCAAAGGTAATTATCATTATTAAGTGGTTCATTTGAAGACACCCTCATCACAGGAATGTACATTTCAGTATTCATATTCTGAATATTGAGCAGTTTCATTCTCACAATGTTTGCTCTTCAATTTGCACGTGTGTTTGTAGCAATGCTCTCTGGAAGGGACCCTGGCAGACACAGAGGCCAGCTTCGTGGCTCAGCTGTCAGAGATCCAGACAAAGATCAGCAGTCTGGAGGAGCAGATCTGCCAGGTCCGGGGCGAGACCCACTGCCAGAACTCGGAGTATGAGCAGCTTCTAGACATCAAGACACGCTTGGGGGCTCAGCGGGTTCGAATCTAGCTCAGCCTGCCAAACAACAATGACGGCTGCAACCAAAAAATGGCCAGGCATTGTGGCGGGCGCCTGTAGTCCCAGCTACTTGGGAGGCAGAGACAAGAGACTCGCTTGAGCCCAGGAATCGGAGGTTGCTGTGAGCTGTGCTGCCACTGCACTCTATCCAGGATGACAGCTTGAGGCTCTGTCTCAAAAAAAAAAAAAAGACGCGCCTGGAGAAGGAGATCAAAACCTACCACCACCTTCTGGATGGGGAAGGAGGGTAAGCCACCAATGGCTTGATTTTGAACATTTTCTAGAAAATGAAGAAATTGTTGAATCAGCAACTGAAATTTAAAGTTTCAGCAGGTTTCAAATAAAGTTTCCTTGAAAGCAATATGCCCCATTTAGAAAGAAAATATCTCTGCTTCTTTACAATCCTTTGGCCAAAGAGAAGTAAGTGAGGAAAATGATCTCTTTCACTTTCTGTCGCTCAGTAGTTCTAGGGGCAAAGGAACTGAATCTAAAGGATCATTCTCTGTGGACTCCAGAGGATGAATCGGCACAACTCAACCAAGGGGTAGAGTTGCTTTGTTAAAATAACATTTTTGGCTTAGCTTAATGAGTATCCATCCTTGATAAAGTATACATTTCTTAACCCCCAAAATGCAGGCCACAGGAATTCACTTTAGAGCATGACTTCTGGGGAGGCCAGGGAGGGAGGATCACTTGAGTTCAGGAGTTCGAGACCACCTGTTTAGACCCTGTCTCTCTCAAAATAGAAAAAAAGTATTTTTTCATCAAGCCACGCATGGTGATAGTTGGCTGTAGTCTTAGCTACTTGGGAGGCTGAAGTGGAAGATCTCTTGAACTCGGGAGTTTGCCGTTGCTAAGAGCTAGGCTGACACTAGAGCACTGTAGCCTGGCGCAACAAAATAAGACACCATCTCACAAACAAAAAGCACGACATCTGAACCAAACTTTATATTTCCAGTTCTAATATTCTATTTCCTTTTTTAGATTCAAATAAAAGCAGAGGAACTAGGACAGTGACAGATAACCACCAACAGATTTCAAATCAAGTCAACAGTGTCTCTGATAAAAAATTTAAATAACGCTAAGATGCAGGCACGTATGTTCTATTCCCAAAAAGTAAATGATGAATCCTTACAAATGCGTAGAACAATCCAATTATCCTGAGGAGCCAGAGCTTCAACTGTCCTTCTGATAGTTTCTGATATTCTTTTATCTTTATTGGTTTGGTTTTGTCTTTGAAATGCAAAATATCTTTTCTTCCTTAATGATTCTGTGTCAATAAAGTTTTCACCCGTTGCAAATCAACTCCATCAATCTTTGTAATTTTGTTCCACCCTGACTTATTTTAGAACAGCTGTATGAGATAGAATCCCCATCAATCATTTCACCCATTTAAAGTATACAGTTCAGTGGTTTGCAGTATATTCACTGAGTTGTACAATCATCACCACAATCAATTTTAGAGCATTTGCACTACCTCAAAAAGAAATCCCATATCCACCAGCAGTCACTTCCCATTTTCCTGGCCTCACCCCTGACAAACTCCCAGCCCCAGCCTGGGCAACCAGCAATCTACATTCTTTCCTACGTATTTGCCTACTCTAGACTTTTCATGTAAATGGAATCATATGCTATGTGCTCTTCTGTGTCTGGCTTCTTTCACTCAGCATGACATTTTCAGCATTGCTCCATATTGCCGCAAGCATCGGACTTCATTCCTTTTTATTGCTGAATAATATTCTAGCATATGGATGTACCATCTTTTCTTTATCCATTCACTGGATGATGAAGATTTGGGTTATTTATATTTTTTTGCTATTACAAATAATGCTGCTATGAACATTCATATACAAGTTTTTGTGTAGACATATGTTTTTATTTCTGCTGGGTACACACCAAAATTGGAGTAGAACTGTTGGGTCTCATGTTAACCCTGTGTTTAACTTTTGAGGCACTGTCAGACTATTTTCCATAGCAGCTGCACCATTTTGCATTTCTATGAGCAGTGTTTGAGTCTCCACATCCTCACCAACTCTTATTCTTCATTTTCTTACTATAGCAATCTTAGTGACTATTAAAGGGTTCGCTCATTGTAATTTCACCCTGACTTTTGACTCTATTATTTTATATAATCTAAAACTATCCCCCCCGAAAAAAATTATGAAATAATTGGCAGGGCTTCAGTTTTCCAGCTTTCTTACGGTGTCAAAAACACATACATGTTAGTTAAGGTGGCACCTGCTTGTTAGAAACCTACATTCTACCTGTAAAGACAACACTAATACAAATGAAAATGAAGACGCTAAGTGTTTTTAAAAGGGGAAATTATAAGAAATGGCTTGAGTTTCCAGATATCAAAACATCAGTGTAGGGTCTACTCCCCAGGGCTGATGCACCCAGCCCAGCTGCTGGGAGTAGGAACTGCACACAGCCCAAAACTGTCCCCTCACTGGGCTCTGCCCCCAGAAGCAGGAAGCTGACTTGCCGAAGATGATGCCTCCTCCAGGAGAAGGCCCATGAGCCAGAAACTGATTGGCTAAGGACACCAAGGCCCAGCCCCCACTACTCAACCTGGCACAACTCCAGAGCTCCCCAAAGGATCTGCAGAAGCCTCCATTCAAACAGCATTGCAGGCTTGGCGCCTGTGGCTCAGAGGGCTAAGGCGCCAGCCACATACACCTGAGCTGGCAGGTTCGAATCCAGCCCAAGCCCGCCAAACACAATGATGACAGCTGCAACCAAAAAAACAGCGGGGCGTTGTGGCGGGAGCCTGTAGTCCCAGCTACTTGGGAGGCAGAGGCAAGAGGCTCGCTTGAGCCCAGGAATTGGAGGTTGCTGTGAGCTGTAATGCCACAGCACTCTATCCAGCGTGACAGCTTGAGGCTCTATCTCAAAAAAAAAAAAAAAAAAAAAAAAACAGCACTGCAGTTGGCGTCCGCATACTCCCATTCCTGCCATCCCCACCAGGTTATTCCCAAGAGCTGCCAAGCTGCTGTGCACATCTCTCCATGTCAGAGTCTGTTTCCAGGAAATAAGATTTCAGAAAATATAGTAGAACCCCCATAGTTGACCACCTCCCTACATTGGCCACCTCCTTAAGTTGACCTAATTTTCACAGACCAGACAACGCACCACATATCTGCATCAGCACAGTAGGCCTAGTTCCTTATGTTGATCAGTTTGTTACAGTCCCTTGGGTGGGTTGTGAGTTGTTACAGAGTTCTACTGTAATATTAAGTTACAACAAGTACCACCAACAAAGGAATCAACACCCCAGAAAATGACCTAACTATACATAAGAATGGCATTTTCAAACCAGTTGTGGAAAAACAAGTAATTCAACAAAGGCTCCTGGAATAATTAGGTAACCAAGGGGTGAGATGGAGTAGGGGCGGGGATGAGTAGGATGTTAAATAGTTTATCTCACATCACTTACACCGAAATAAATTTCACATCAACTATAGAAAGAAAAGAAAGCAAACTTTTAAAGACTCCAAATTTTTTCTTTATTGTTTGGGATTCATTGAGGGTACAAATAATTAGGTTACACTAACTGCATTTGTTAAAGTCCCTCTTATACTTGTGCCCCGCCCCCAAGAGGGGTGCCATACCTGGTGACCTCCCCATCCTCCCCCCCTCTCCCTCTTACCGCATTCCCCTAGCCCACCCCTTGTTATTAGTCCCAAATTTTACAACAGTAATAATATTCATATGTTTGTGGAATGGTGAAAGAAGTCTTTTTTATCAAAAAAAAAAAAATTAAGGGAAAGATAGATTTATATCGAGAAAATAATATGCAACAAGAAGCAAAATTGAAAGAAACAATTTTAAACTTTAAAGAAATACTGTAAAAATCCGACCCAACACCCAAGGGAATCTGCAGCCAGCCAGACCGCAGACGCCAAACCTGAACCGCACGGCGGAGCTTTTTGTCCTGTGTGCAGTTTGGCGCCACCTTCTGTCAGCTGTTGGATCTGTCTAAAATCAGAAGAGGATTCTTGGCCAGCGATGAGCCAACTGTTTAGGTGGGCGGACTCATTCTCAGACTCCTTATTCCACTTCCTCTTCCCTAATAACCCCACCCACCCAGCCACCTGCCATATCTCCCTTCCCACCCCAGAAGTTAAGAACCTCTAGTCCACCTTCGTGGGGGCTGGATGCAGAATGGAAGCCAACAGCCAATCACTCTTTGTCTCGTCTTCAGCAATGCCACATGATACCCGTTTTCACCGCACCCATCACGTACGGCCATCCAAGGGCTGATGTTCCCTACAAAAAGTCATAAACAGGTCTACCAGTGAGAGAGAACCATGTCAGTAAGAAATGAATACATGATGCACATGGCCATTCATAAAATATGAATGGCAATAAACACAAAAAAGTTCCTGATGCCCAGCATCTTTAGTAAAGCAAAGAAAGAGAAACTAAAACAGTGAGCTGCCATTTCAGCATCAAAACAGATCCAATGTGTTTAATAACAAATATCCATTTTATCAAGTGTGTAGGGAAAAGGCATTAATCCCTTGCTGCATGAAGTATAAATTGACAAATCCTTCAACAGCACAATTCAGTAACAGATATCAAATGCCTTTAAGAAAAGAGAATGTCCTTAGAGCCAGCAGTTCCATTTCTAGGAATTTATCCTTACATAATCACTTATTAATGTATGTATATTCCTCTCAGCTGTTTATTATAGTGAAACAGCCATCATAAAATATCCAACGATGAAGAATCGATACACTAGGTTATGAAACACCCAACAAAGTACATCAAAGCACTGCAACACAGCCATTAAGAATGTTCATGTATTGACCTAAAAAGATGTCAATCTTCTGTTAGGAAATGAAAAGCTGAGTTTCAAGACAATATATACGGGAGAATTTTTAAGAAAAATTATTGTATACATACTACATACTTTTAAAAGTCTAACATACATATATATGATATCAAAAAGTTAACAGTGCCTATTTAAGGGTAGTAAAAATATGGGAGATCTTTATTTTCCACTGCATTTTACATGCATATTCTAATTTTTTTTAAATAAACTTGTACTACTTATAAAATTTTTAAAATATTCAAAGAAAAAGTATTTGTGTGCTTAAGGGGTTTTAGGATGAATACTCTCCTTTTTTATTTCCAGTGGAAACTAAAAGAATGACCAAGTGCTAAGTATTACAGTGGAAACTATAAAAACAATAAGAAAGAAAAATTATGTGAAGAGAAAGAGAAGCTGGTAAATTAAGGGTTGGAGTAGGGAAAAGAAAAGTGTTCTGGAAGAGGTAGGTAAGTGTTTCTGAAAGGAGGCAAAGTGTAGATAATGGAAAAAGCAGAAGAGATCATGGTTGTAGGCCTTGCTCCAGGACTAATCACACCAAAAACACTTCTAGAAACACCCAGTTGTCTACAATGAATAGGTCACAAGTTAGTACATAAATGTTCTAAACTCCTTTATAGAAATCCGTATTTGTGTCTACTCTACACCCCTAAGGGCAGGAGTAGGCCCTGGACTTGCTGTTGAATGCCACTTGGGGAAGGTTTACTCAGCACCCTTCAACCAAGGTTCCCTGGGCACCTGGTTTCTCCGTCTCCCTCCGGGTCAGGGGCTAGATGGGCCTGCTCCTCTCTCCACCCAGTCAGCCCCCACATCAGAGCCGAGTTCTGTTCCTCTGTTCCCTTTTCAGAAGGATCTGGGTTCATAGCGGGTATTTTCCTTGGCTCCACCCTCCTAAGCCCCTGTATCGGCCGCCTCTCATCAGCCCGTCCTAGGGCACTGCCATAGTTTCTCAACAGCCCTGTCCTCCCAAGGTAAGGCTTGTGCCTCACCTGTCTACCTGAGCCTGCCTTTGTCACTATTCCTTGAGGCATCTTGACAGGACCGCAAAAATCACCCATGGGATAATAATAATTTGGCTAAGTACTAGAAAGGTCTTCAAGAGTGTAACCACTGACACACACATCATATTCTCTTAGGAGTTTTTAATCCTTTCTGTAGCCACAGTGAATGTCTCCCTTTCCATTTCCAACCTGTGCATTTGGGACCTCTCTTTCTTTCTCCCTTAATCAGGCTCGAGAAGAGGCTATTTTATGGGTCTCTTTAGAAGAACCAGCTGTGGAATGTATTTACATATTTTTTTATTTTCTATTTCAATAACTTGGCCCTGTACCTTTTAATTTATTTTTATATATTTTATTTCATCTAGTTTTTCTTTTGACACATTTTTACTCTAAGTTTCTTCATCTTTAGTCTTTCTTCTTTAGTAATGCAACTGGCAGAGGCTGCCCATTTTCTTCAGTACGTGTTGTGAGCCAACTCCCCGAAAGTCCAGGTCTGAAGTGTGCTCTGTATCATTTGCGTCTGCGTGATGTATAATGTCATTTTTCACTTCCTTTTTGGTAAGAAGAATGTAAGAGGGTTTTTTGGTTTGTTTGGGGGGACAACCGGGTGTGCTAGGATTCAATTTGATTCTGACACTAACTACCAGGGGTTAGATCAGACTCCACAAGTTTCAGGGTCAGGCCCTCCATCCCCGCTGCAGACGCCGCCACAGGTGTCAGATCCCCGGGTTACCCACACTGCTGTCTGATGTGGCTGCCAAGGTGGGGGTTCCCAAAACCCTCACCCCCTTTAGATTTGATCGTTTCTTAGAATGACTCACAGAACCCAGGAAAACATTTCACTCACTATAACCAGTCACTCAGGAACAGTTAAGTGAAAGAGACAGGCAAGATCTGGGGGCAGGAATGGAGCCTGCAAGGCCTCTCTAGACGCGCCATACTCCCATCACTGCCACCTGTTCATGGAAGCTCTCTGACCCCCACCATATAGGGGTTATGGAGGTTTCATTGCATAGGCATGATTGTGACCACTGGCGATTAACTCAATATCCAGCCCATCTCCCCTTCCCAGAGGTTGGGGGATAGGGCAGTAAGTTCCAAGCTTCTGATCAAGGTTTGGTCTTTTCGGAGACCAGTCTCCATCCTGAAACTATCTAGGGGCCCCCAGTTGCCAGTCGTCTCATGAGCATCCAAAAGACACTCTTGTCACTAATGTCATTTCCCAATATATGTATTAATGCTATAGTTATTTAGGAGAACGTAGAGACTGTATCAACTTATAAATGAAGTGTTTTCTGGTTGTCTTTTATTACTTAGTTCTAAAAAAAACTAAAAAATTATTTAGTTCAGATGAAGAATGTTAACTTCAAAGAATTTCTAGGCAAGTGTTGTTTTCCTCAGTTGGTTATCTTTACCAGGCCTTTCCTTGAGATGGACATGCAGAGGCCAGTAAGGACAACATCCAAGCACAATTTCCACTGAACTCTCCACTCAATTCTCCAGTGATGAAGTTCAGTAAGTGCTGAACTTTTGCTGCTAAAGCACTAGTAAAGAAAATCCCTCCTACTACCAGGTGGCACCTTGGCTCAGTGGGTAGGGTCCCGGCCCCATATACCAACAGTGGCAGGTTTGAACCTGGCCGGTCAAACTAAATAGCCGGATCAACAAAAATAGCTGGGCATTGTGGCAGGCGCCTGTAGTCCCAGCTACTTGGGAGGCTGAGGCAAGAGAATCGCCTAAGCTCTAAAGCTGGAGGTTGCTGTGAGCTGTGACGCTACAGCACTCTACCAAGGGTAAAAAAATTAGACTCTGTCTCTAAAAAAAAATAAAGAAGAAGAAGAAACTGAAAATCTCTCCTACTTGTATAATATCAAATATCTTCCTAAATCTAAGAAGCAATGCATTTTTTTTTCTGAGACAGTCTCACGTTGTCGCCCTCAGTAGAGTGCTGTGGCATCACAGCTCACAGCAACTTCCAGCTCTAGGGCTTAGGTGATTCTCTTGTCTCAGCCTCCAGAGTAGCTGGGACTACCGGCACTCACCACAACACTCAGCTACTTTTTGTTGCAGTTTGGCCAGGGCCAGGTTCAAACCCACCACCCTCAGTACATGGGGCCAGTGACCTACTCACTGAGCCACAGGTGCCGCCCAGAGAAGTAATACATTTAATAACCGAATTACTAAATCCTGAGCTGGAAGGAAACTTGAAAATTATATAGTCCAATATAATAATTTTACAAATCAGGCTTGATCCGGAGACATTATATGTATCAGAATTTTGAGAAACTTTTATAATATTGTGTTATAGTCTTAGGTGACAGAGGCCAAGAGACATGAGGCCAAGGAAGGTTTCCCCTGAGCCTAAGAGATGTGATCTTATCAAATTAAATACCATCTCATTCTTTTGCTATGAAAGTGATATGTAACCCTTTGGTCAAGGATTCCTTGACCAAAGATTTGAAGTGTCTGTGAGATTAGAGGGTCAAAGGAGGCTGAGGGATCAAGCTCCAAGAGAAGGCATGGGATGCCCAGAGAACTGACTTAGCAATGGCAAGAGGCACAGGGGTGGGCCTTCCTGCTCCAGCTATAATCTGAGGTACACACATCCCATCTGTGGATTCTCTGAAGAGGAGGCTACTGTCTGTCTGGTATGAAGAAAAGTCCAGAAGGACCATTTGAACAAAGCCAACCCATAAAATCTGTGCTTGTTTCAATCCTTGACTTTGGACTCTGGAGGACAAAGCATCTCAACGTTTACCAAGTCACTCACCCATTCTCTTAAATCTCCACAAACCAGCTGACTGATCTTCAGGAAAATTAGAAAACTAAGCTATTTAAAGAGATTCTAAAGCATTCACACACAAGTACAAAGCCAAGTCATTTTCTCCCAAAACAGAATTTAGCAAACAGGATGACCAATGACCAAACAGATGCTCACTGGTGGAGAGGAGGAAGCCTTTAAACAGAGACACTTAACTAAAGCTACTTAGAGAAATAATGAACAAAGGTGGTGGGGAAAGAAGATGGAAAAGGAGAGGAAGGAGTAGAGGAAGAGAAATAACCTCAGAATTGATGGATTTCCGGTGTCTGAAATCAATGATGACCAATGAGTGTGGCTGGTCCCACTGGAAGGGCCTCTCAGGACCCCTGTTATTGCAAACCCTTCTTTTCCATATAAGTTGATGAGCTTAGGGGCTCACAGTGGCCACCAGCAGAAAGTTGACCTGAACCGTGATTCTCTGCAGGGAGATTCCCCGCGTGATTCTTACATAACCTTCCCTGCCCCCTCCCCAGACAGCACCTGCTCTCCCTGCCAGGCCCCCTCCCTACCATCGCACACACTGAGAACCCCAAACCTAGAGGTGAAAAATAAAGATTTAGAAAACACAACATACAGTGTAAAGGTCAAAAGCAGTCAGTGACCCAAGTAGTTCATGAAACAAATTGGGAAATGTTGCTTTTTATTAATTCCAGGAATATATATTGTCTATCTACAAACTGTCGGGCATTGCAAAGAGACCCTTCACACACCGAATCTACGCTTTCTTTTGTATCGTCTCCCACAGGAAATTCTGCCAACATTCAACAAACACTCCTCACCCTGTCACTTCCTTTCACTATTCTGATCTTAGGTCTTCATTTGAAAAACACATAACAGAATATTCTCTGGAGTGAACAGAAGATAGAAGCCCCATGTTCTATTCTCAATTCTTTTAAGATTTCTCAGGGGCAATATGCCATCCGTTTCAGTATTTAATTTTCCTACTAATCTAAAAACATTCAGCCTATTAATCTGAAAATCTTTTAAACTGTAGGGATCTATCTCACAAAAAAATTAATGGTTACTATTTGCAAATCATCCTGTACTTATCACAAAAATCGTATTCTAAAAAAATCATATTCTATAATGAAGTTAATCATTCTATAAAAAATTCATAAAAGATCATATTCTATAACCATAGTTAATATGATTACTTATAGGTAAAAAATAAATTGCTGATCACAAACTATGCAAAATAACATACAACTCAGAGCCAGCATCGATCTGGAAATCCAGACATCTAGGATTCAGCCTATTTCTTTCCAGCTATCATATATCAAAAACCTCCTGGATGCCAGACACCTCAGCTAGCATTTCTAAGCAGCCCGTTTCACTGGAACCTCCCAGACTCTTGACGCTTTCACTTTACAGATAAAAGAAATGTCAACCACAAATCTGTGATCTTGGCAACTTGTGACTTCAAACAAAGAGTATTACATTTGGGAATGTCACAAAAAATGGGGGCTTATGTTTAGTAAAGAATTCTACCACTTCGGGCAAGAAAAGAATTGTCTTTATATATGTGGTTAAAGTCCTTTCATCCACTAAACACCAACATTCTAGATAGTTCTTAAGTCATAGAATCAAGGTTACTCTGTTTGATAGTTTCACCACTGAGAAGTTACATAGAGTCCAGGCGTGATGGCTCACACCTGTAATCCTGGCACTTTTGGAGGGAAAGATAGGAGGATTGCTCAAGGTCAGGAGTTCCAGAAGAGCCAGAGCAAAAGTGAGAACCCCTGTCTTTCCCAAAAATAGAAAAAAAAAAATAGCCAGGCATGATGGCAAGTGTCTGTAGTCCCAGCTACTGAGAAGGCTAAGGCAGGAGGATCACTTGAGACCAGGAGTTTTAGGTTGAGCTATGATGACACCATTGGATTCTACTAGAGGTGACAGAATGAAACTCTGTCTCAAAAAAATAAAAAAGTCACATAGATACAAGAAAGAAAGCAGGAAAGTGTGCTTAATACTAATGGAGAAGGAAATCCTGTGGGTGTATCTATATATTTACTTACACTGGCTCATTAAACAGTAGTGGATATCGTCTTCATTAAAAGCCTTTCCTGGCGCAGCACGGTGGCTCAGCCCAGTAATCCCAGCTGTCTGGGAGGTGGAGGCAGGCAGATTGCCTGAGCTCCAGAGTTCAAGATCAACCTGAGCAAGAATGAGACCCATCTCTAAAAATAGCCAGACACTGTGGTGGGCACCTGTAGTCCCAGCTTCTCAGGAGGCTGAGGCAGGAGGATCACTTAAGCCCAAGAGTTTGAGGCTGCTATGAACTATGACGCCCCTGCACTCTACCAAGGGAGACAAACCAAGACTCTGTCTCAAAAAAAAAAAAAAAAGCCTTTCCTATGTGTTGTCTCTGGAAAGTGTCAGAGAAGCATCTCGCAAGAACTTAATTTTGAAGTTGAATTTTAAAAACAAGGAAGAGACGGCTGCCAGCATTATAAATTACCTCCAAAAAATAAGAAATGAAACAATATCTCAGTCAGTACAGGCTTCCTCATTGAGACCCAAATGTCCAGATATCCCAAAGCTAAATATTCCAAAGGTAAATACAGCTGTCAAAATGAAAAACAAAACAAAACCCTGCAACTCAGATGACCACGGAAGAAAAATGCCACAAGCCCCAGGTGAAGCAAAGAGGCAAAAGGCACTGCTAAATCTGGTCTTTTCTCATTCTTTCTACAAAAAGCTTTCCACCGAGGCTCTTAGATTTCTGCATCTCATCAGATTTCCTTCATATTGTTGTTGTTTTTCCTCTCTTTAAGCCTTCCAGCCAAATGTCCACCTTTGTGAAAATGGACAGATTACATTTCAGAATTTTAAAAGAAAGAAAAACCCAATGACTGTTCCTCCCATCTCCGGCATTTGCATACCATTTAATCATTAGTGCTCATAGCTTTCTCTGGTGTCACAGCTTTGGGGATGGGTGGGGCAAGATGGCCAACACAGTATATGTTGGGTGCATTTTTTACCTACTTTAGAAGGGCGTTTTAAAACTTCCTCCGGCTTAACAATTTAAAAGTTTGCACAATACCTGGTACCTTTTGTGGTGAGATGTCACTACAAATACGAGGACCAGTGACATTGCATTACTGTGAAAACAGCACAAGTGCAGCATAAACACCGGTAACTTAAACAGCGACAGAGCAAAGAGAATCGCCACCAATTTCACAACGCATCCCAGTCAAAGGCACTTCGAGGAAAGACTGAAAGGCAGACACTGAATAACAAATGATTCAATGTAAAGATTAAGCCATGCACATAATTTAACAGAGACTTCCAAAATAAGAAAAAAAGCTTTAAATTAGAAAAAGTCATCTACTTAGGTATAAAGCTAAGAAGGCTAAAATATATTTTTGAAAGCATCTACACTTATTTTTAAAAAGGCTTTTTTTCATTGTAAAAAACACAGAGGAGAAAATTTACCATCATAATCAGTTTTATGTATACAGTTTAGTAGTCTTAAATACACTCACCGTTTTGCAACCAATCACGAGAACTCTGCATTTTTCAAAACTAAAACTCCATACCCAGTAACCAACAATTGTCTATCTCCTCTTCCCAGCCCCTGGTAACTATCAGTCTACTTTCCATCTCATGAACTTGACTACTCTAGGAACTTCATGTATGTGGAACTCTATGATTTCATCTTTTTTTTTCCAGAAATTTATTCTCAGAGGCAGGGTCTTGCTATGTTGCCCAGCTGACAGTTCAGTGATGTGATCACAGCTTACTGAGGCCTGGACCTCTTGGCCTCAAGCAATCCTCCCATCTCAGCCTCCTCAGTAGCTAGGACTATAGATGTAGACTAACACAACAGCTACAGCATGTCGTTAAAAGACACTTTGAACCAGAGGAATTACTAGCAGAGATGAAGAGAAATAATTTAAAGTACAAAGGGACAGAAAAGCATGAAACAAAAAGTGAACTGGGGAAGGTTCCAGATTGGGGAATCTATAACATGACCCAAATCATAACATTGTCATGAGAAAAAGATATAGATCCTCTTTGTTAATCATCTTAAGCAAAAATAGTAAGAAACATGAGCAAAGGATAAACTGGGAGATTTCGGAATCTATAAAATGACTCCAGAAACACCACAGGTTATCAGAAATGGATTCAGAACCTCTTCTCCAGAAAATTTCAAAACAAAGACGGGGGAAAACCATCATTATCTCTTAAATTAAGATTTTTGTTTGTTTGTTTTTTGCAGTTTTTGGCCAGGGCCATATGTGGGGCCGGCACCCTATTCCTTTGAGCCACAGGCACTCCCCTTAAGATTTGATTATATCAGACCAGGATTCAATCAAAAAGAAAACCATATTAAGGAGATTTGCCTAAAAACGTTTCCAATCTTAGACATTTTCTGCTTGAATTAAATGTGTTGCTGAGTTCTAATAATACTTATATGGAAGATTTTTATTTGTTTCTTCTTCTTAACCTTAAAATATATATCATTTGATCTCAAAATACCAAGAAAGCAATAACCTAAAATCATAAACTTCAACCGCCTTAAAAAATATGCAGGTTGAAATAATCCAAGAGAATGTGGCTTAATTAAATCTGAAATTAATGCTGCTATAAACGCTAATATTGACTTTTGAGAAACGTAAGAACAAAAATTATGCATTTGACAGGAAATTTTTATTCACATCTATTAAATATGTTAATTACTTTTGCTAATCTGGAGATGTTCCCAACAATTGGGAAATCATGAAGCAAGTTTAACAGAACTTACTCTTTCAGAAAAGAATTACCAGTCATCAAAACCTCTGAAAGATTAGAACTGTGACTCTGAAAACTTTTTTGCCTTGCTCCACCTTATTTTTTCTTGATATAGTAAACGCCCCGGGGCTCTGAACAAGCTTCAGAGAAACAGCCAGTAGAGTGGGTTTCTGAAAAAGAAATTATCCAATTATGGATTAGCAAAACTGTAACAGAGATTAAACAGTGACAGAGAACAGGAACACCCTGCAAGTGTGTATATAAGAAGCCAAAGGCAGCCTTGCGCACAGCTGCCTCCTCGCCACTCCTGTTCTGGACAAGCACAGCCTTGGCAGGAAATCATGTCTCGCTCTTTCCGAGTCCTCTCCTCCAGGGCTGGTGGCAGCAGCTTCAGCAGTGGCAGCAAATGTGGTCTGGGGGGTGGCTCTAGCCGGGGCTTCCGAGGAGGAGCCAGCAGCTGCGGCCTGAGTGGGGGATCTAGCGGTGGCTTTGGGGGCAGCTTTGGAGGGGGCTTTGGTAGCTGCTCGGTGGGGGCAGGTTTTGGAGGAATCTCAGGCTGTGGCGCGAGCTCTGCGTTAGGCTCTGGATTCGGTGGGAGTTCGGGATTCGGCAGTGGTGCTGGCGGGGGCTTCTACAGCTACGGTGCCGGAGTGGGAGGGGGTGCTGGCGATGGGGGCCTTTTCTCCGGAAGTGAAAAACAAACCATGCAGAACCTCAATGACCGCCTGGCCAATTACCTAGACAAGGTCAGAGCCTTGGAGGAGGCCAACACTGATCTAGAGAACAAAATCAAGGCGTGGTATGACAAATTTGGGCCGGGGTCGAGAGACGGTGTATCCGGAAAAGATTACAGCAAATATTATGCAGTAATTGAAGATCTCAGGAACCAGGTGAGACGCTATCCATGGCTTTATCTTACTTCTATGTCTTTCACTTTTATTCAGATTATGTTCTATAATGAAAATTTTAACACCCCCCCCAAATTATTTCAAAACAAATTCATTTGTTGTAAGATGGGACCCAGTGTGCCTCAATTATGACAGTATTTTACATAACATCCAAGGACGTTAATTGGCTATTTACACCTCAGTTTGAGTATTCCTATATAAGAGTAAAAGGTACACAAATGCCAGACAGCTACTTAACATTTGTATATAAGAATAGCGTCAATGAGTCAACATTAGTTTAATCTAATCATTCTGTGATTAATTCTAACAAGGTGACATATTTTAGTGTCTGCTAGATTTAAATAGTTCTCAGGATTATTTTTCTTCCTAGATAATTTAGTACAAATATTGTATAAGAATATAGTAGAAGCTGGGCATGGTGGCTCATGCCTGTAATCCCAGCACTCTGGGAGGCTAAGGCAGGAGGATCACTTGAGGCCAGGAGTTCTAAACCAGCCTGGCAACATAGCAAGACCGTGTCTCTACAAAATATAAAAAAATTATCCAGGCATAGTGGCAGGTAGCTGTAGTCCCAGCTCCTTGGAAGTCTGAGGTGGCTGGATCACCTGAGCCCAGGTATTCACAGTTGCAGTGAGCTATCATTGTGCCCCTGCACTCCAGGCTGGGTGACAGAGTGAGATCTTGTCTCTAACAACAACAACAAAAAAGAATGTAATGTAACCTAAAAATGCTTTTAGCCACTAGTGTAAGGGAAATATATTTTAAAGATATTTTTTGAAGTGAAATGCAATGTTCACACTATTTTCTAAAAGAGTTCATGAAATAACTGATTTTCCAAAGCAGAAGAAAAAGACAGAGGTTATACACTGTGTTCTGTAAAACAATGTCTATAGCTATTCTAATAAATGCGCAAACTACTGCCTTTTTGCAGAAAAATGTAATTCTAAATATACCAGTTCTAAATACACAGATGTCATTAGTAAGTTTGCAAAGCAGTTCTTCTGAGAGCCAGTAACACAGACAGGCAACATCTACCCTCACAAGTAGACTCACAGACACAAGGTTAAAATCACTCCTGGTTTATTCACTAGTAACATCTTTTCTAGGTCGTCACTGCCACTACCGAAAATACTGGGATCATTTTGCTGATTGACAATGCCAGATTGGCTGCCGATGACTTCAGACTGAAGTAAGAAACGTCCAGACTTGAAAACAGGCGTTATAGGGGAAATAAAATTTGCTCCATTTCCAAAAAAAAAAAAAAAAAACCCACCTTTTAGAGGATCATGACCTAGTCTTACAAACATCCCAAGGGTAAACTTTAGAAACCATGACTCCACCAAAAAGAAAGAGGCAAATCAAGTATGAGAATCTTATTATAAAAAATATTAGGCATGATTAAAACTAACATTAGACTCACATTTTTTCTTTATGAGGGAAAATTTCCCCAGAGAAAACTCGGTAGGCTTCATTTATCAAAATGTCCAGAGGTGAAACCGTTTGAAGCTCATGAGAATAAAAGAGGCTTCTGGAATGTGGCCAGGCCAGCTCCCCTATTCCCTTCCCGCCACCCCTTTCAGGTATGAAAACGAGCTGCATCTCCGACAAAGTGTGGAGGCCGACATCAACGGCCTGCGGAAAGTCCTGGACGACTTGACCATGACATGCTCCGACCTGGAGATGCAGGTTGAGAGTCTCACTGAGGAGCTGGCCTTCCTGAAGAAGAACCACGAGGAGGTCAGAACACGCTCCACATAAACCAGAAGCACTGGTTCACTGATTTGCCCCCTTTCCACTCTATAAAAATGAAATACACTTTATCTAAATGAATTTCCCAGATTGACCAGGTGGGCAAAAAGTAAGAATAAGCAAATTATATCTGACTTTGATTTTTTTTCCTCCTCCACTATCCTACTTTCCAATTTTTGTTGTCTGTGTAACATCTTAGGATCTCACTGCTTTTCTGATATTTGCATCACTGTGGTCTTTGCGCCTTCATGCTAGGAGATGAGGAGTATGCGAGGAAGCTCTGGCGGGGATGTGACCGTGGAAATGAATGCTGCCCCAGGAACTGACCTGACCAAATTACTGAATGATATGAGAGCACAGTATGAGGAGCTGGCTGAGCAGAACCGCAGAGAGGCCGAGGAGCAGTTTAACAAGCAGGTGGATCATCTCTGCCCAACACGCGAGCCTGCAGCCACGTGCAGGCACTGCTGCCGCTTTCATCAGCCCACAACAACTGCATTTTATTTTCATTTAGAGCGCATCACTGCAAGCACAGATCTCTACTGACGCCGGGGCAGCCAGTTCTGCCAGGAACGAAATAACAGAACTCAAACGTACTCTGCAAGCCCTGGAAATTGAGCTGCAGTCCCAACTGGCGATGGTACGTGCAAAGAGCTTTGCAAAATCTCCAGCAAGAGGTTAAACAAATGCAGTTTTCTCTCTTTACCAAAATGTTTGCTAGGTGCGTCATCAAAGCAGTGTTCAGGAGAACCGGGATTGTGGTTTCTAGGAAGGATAAAACATAATGCACTCTATTTCCATAAAAAATTTGCTTTTAAGAGGATTGCCAACAAAAATTAAAGAAGCCTAAAAAATAATTTTAAAAAAATTAAAGAAGCCATAATAAAGCAATATGGGTTGCAACTCGGCAAAGTGTACTTCTAATACTACATAAAATGGCATTGTTTAAAAATCATTCAATCTAGGGCGGCGCCTGTGGCTCAAAGGAATTGGGCGCTGGCCCCATATGCTGGAGGTGGTGGGTTCAGGCCCAGCCCCGGCCAAAAACTGCAAAATAAATAAATAAATAAAACTCAAAAAAAAAAAAATCATTCAATCTAGTCAACTGAGGTGGCTCAAGCCTGTAATCCTCCCACTCTGGGGGGCCTGCCAAGTGTGGGGGATCACTTGAGGTTAGGAGTTTGAGACCAGCCTGAGCAAAAGCCAAGACCCTGTCTGTCCTAAAAATAGAAAAACTAGCCAGGAGTTGTGGTGGGCGCCTGTAGTCCCAGGCTGAGGCAAGAGGATCACTTGAGCCCAAGAGTCGGAGGTTGCTGTGAGCTATGATGATGCCACCACACTCTACCCAGGGCACAGAGTGAGACTCTGTCTCAAAAACAAAGAAAGAAAAGGAAGGGAAATGAAGGAAAAGGGAAGGGAGGGAAGAGAAGAGAAAGGAAGAGAAAGAAAGGGAATTTAGCTGGGGGTGGTGGCAAGTGCCTGTAGTCCCAGCTACTCGGGAGGCTGACGCAAGAGAATCGCTTAAGCCCAGGAGTTAGAGGATATAGTGGACACCACTGCACTCTACCCAGGGCAACTGAGTGAGACTCTTATCTAAAATAAATAAATAAATATCCAATCACTTATTTCCATCATGAATTTTTCATTTGCTTTTTCTCTTAGAAATGCTCCCTGGAAGGGACCCTGGCAGACACAGAGGCCAGCTACGTGGCTCAGCTGTCAGAGATCCAGACGAAGATCAGCAGTCTGGAGGAGCAGATCTGCCAGGTCCGGGGGGAGACCGAGTGCCAGGACTCGGAGTATCAGCAGCTGCTGGACATCAAGACGCGCCTGGAGAAGGAGATCGAGACCTACCGCTGCCTGCTGGATGGAGAAGGACGGTGAGTGAAAATCACACACATCCTCAAATGCACCCCTTGGTGTTATTTTATAAAACTAAGAAGGGACTCAGGGGTAGACGTGCCTTTATCAAGTAACAAAGTAACAGACACAGTCCAGTGAACAGACATCCAGAAGGTCATCGTGGAGCATCCCTAGCATGGAGGGTTTCTCCAACCTTTGCAAACTGCAAAGGAAAACATAATTCTTTTTATCTCCAGGGGTTCTTGTTTTGAAGGATTTGACTATAGGAAGTCAGGATCCAGAAACATGGAATCCAGGGACATAGGATCTGGTGACTCAAGGTCTGGAAGCTGCTCTGGTCAAGAAAGAGGTAGATATTTGTAAAATGTTGATGATGATTCTATAATGTAATGCTTTGCTTGTTGTAGTAAAAGTGTATGCTATTGTTTATATAATGTTACCGAGACAGAACATTCTTCATGAATGCAATTAAATTTCTCTTACTCAGCGTTTCTCTGCTAGTTTCCAGACTGACATTGTGATTTCATGATTTTCAGATCCAAGCAAAACTAGAGTGACTAAGACCATCGTAGAAGAGTTGGTGGATGGAAAAGTTGTCTCGTCACAAGTCAGCAATATTTCTGAGGTGAAAATTAAGTAAGCTATTTCCAGATCAACAAGTGTGTCTTTCAAAGAAAAAAATAACTGAGAAGGACACAGGGAAGAAATGGCATCAATCTAGTCATCTTTCTGGATAACTTCGGGGAAAAGCTTCAGTCCAGAAATAGATAACTAGCCAATTTTTCTGCATCCTTTTATTTTCTTTCTTGAAAAAATTATGATGACAGCTTTGCTCTAATTGTTTCTATGCTTTAAATAAACTTTCTTTTGCAAGTTAACTCAATTACTCCTAAGTTCTTTAAAGAAAGTCTATTATTTTACCTAGGAATGAAGCTATTAGTTACGATCTGGCTGCATTACTAGATTACTAATATTGATTCATTATTTATATCAAACCTTTTGCATGCAATCAAAATTATTGCCATTTTCCAAGTGGGCCTTTTATACGATCTGAAGAGAAAGCAGAGTCCTCAAAGTAGGCAATTTTAATGACATCACACAAGAACTCAAAGACATAATTGATAGCCAAAGTTAGACTACATCATTCCTAAAACTATAGCCAGTAGCTTAGCCCCCAGAGCAGGATGAGATTACTTGAATAATCAGATTATAATTAATTAATGCCTAGTTTCTTTCTGTCCATCAATGAATTACATAGTTCATAAGATAAAAAAGAAACTTAAGGTACGCTTCCTATTTCGAAAACCTTACATTTTAGCAGGAAAGGAAAGCTAAAACCAAACGAAGACAGCAAACATAAAAAGATGTGAAAAGGAAAGAGTTTGATTTCACAATATTCACCGTAAATGCCACAGGAACATGGCATAATTATAGGGCATTTGGGAGCTGGGCCAGATCCATGCAGACAGTCTTGAGGAATATGATTGGATATGTGATATGGTACCAGATTTCTTAAAACCTTGAAAGCCTCAAAGAGAAAAGATGCTTGGGTAATTGTTCCCTTTGCCAAATCTAGCCACCCCTCTAGACACTCACTCAGCCAAACTGGTGTTTCTTTTCTGCACTCTCTGATGCTCAAGTCTCAACCCCATCAGTGGTCACTGCCTCATTCTTTCACTTCTGCAATATCCCTAACGCCACTCAACTCTGTCTTGCCCTGTTTGGAGTGAGGAAGCCTGTTATGGTCGGGTAGGAGGTGGTACCGGTCCTGGGAAGAACCAGACACAGGACCAACCCAGGCTGAAAAGGGCTCTCTCAATCAAGGAACTTAATACGATCAAATCGCAAATGAGAGAATTAGTGGCACAAGCCAGTCCTCAAGAAGAAAATAGGACAAGGGCACCTGTGGCTCAGTGGGTAGGGCGCCAGCCCTATATACCGAGGTTGGTGGGTTCAAACCCAGCCCCGGCCAAACTGCAACAAAAAGTAGCCAGGCGTTGTGGCAGGCACCTGTAGTCCCAGCTACTCGGGAGGCTGAGGCAAGAGAATTGCCTAAGTCCAGGAGCTGGAGGTTGCTGTGAGCTGTGATGCTACGGCACTCCAGCAAGGGTGATAAAGTGAGACTCTGTCTCTAAAAAAAAAAAAGAAAGAAAGAAAGAAAATCTGACAAGGGATAAAAAGCCAAATTTAAATTTAGAAAAGGATAAACTAGAACATAATTCATGTAAATTGTACCTTCTGATATAAAACCAATAAGAGCAATGTGGGACCAGCAAACCTTCATCATCAAAACAACCAAAAAAATATATAGTTTTTCCAAAATCTTGTGGGCACATTTAACAAAACATCAAACAAACCTTTGGGCACATTGTGACTTCTGCTCACATAGCTAACTCCAGAATAAAGTTAATAGCTAACCTCAGAATAAACATGAACCCTCTTGAAGAAACTTGAAAAAAAAGAGGAAATTCAAGGTGCCTAAGTCAGACACATGTTTCCCATCATATCATCATGGTAAATAAAACCCTCCACTGAAAAACTAAGAATATGAAGCAGCAGGGCCAGCCTGGAAACCTGCCAAGTGTGGCCTCCACGTCCCATGGCCACCAGGACCACGTCAAGGAAGCCGCTCTCCAAGACTTTTCTCAGGTTTGGTCCCCTCCCTGTGGATCCTGACCACCTATTCTTATGGCTAGTATTATCCACAAGTCAAGGCAACCTATGAAGCTGTGCTGAAAACCATCTTACGGTGAAATCTCTGTGTGTGTTAAGACGCTGCGTGTGTACTGATTATTTACAGACATAGAGAAGGTAACAGCAGTGATTTTCAACCAGTGCGCTGTGCGGATCTTAGGTGCACTGCAGAAATGTAATTAATTAATTTAATTATCGCTGCAAAAATGTAATTAAATAATTTCCAAAAGAAGTTCAAAGCACAGCAAGTATATTCTTCTTTTAACTCTTTTTAGTTTTTTGCAGTTTTGGCTGGGGCCAGGCTTGAACCCACCACCCTACTCCTTGAGCCACAGGCGCCACCCTTTATCTCTTTTCTTTTGATCAATTTAATTTAAGTGTGCCACAGACATTTAACTATCCGTTCAATTATGCCACGATATAAAAAAAGGTTGGAAAAACACTGGGCTTCAACACAGGTATCAAGGTACTAATGCACAGTGGAATGGGTTGTTAAGGGCATGTTCAAGTTTTTAAACCAAAACTATTGAGCTATTTTGGATCGTAAAGTTTATTTAAAGTGCTGAATAAAATGGTAAGGACAGAGTGTTCATCCATTATTACCAGTCTTAAAGTTACTTTCAAACTACTCAAGAGGAATATGTTTAATTTGAAACTCTCAAGTTCAGCTCTCCAGTCAACTTTCAAATGAGAGGAATGTATTTTGGCTTTTGCGAGTGGACTTACCCATAAGAAGAAGGAGCCAGTGCCTGCGTGCACAGGGATTTTCACACACAGACTTTTGATCCACAGATTCATAGGGTTGATTTTGTCTTTCTGACCTCCAGGGAGTATGGACAGAAACAGCGAGAAGGCTAGAATCGGCATCCATCCTCAAAGAGATTAGAAACAAGAAACAAGATTTCCAGCAGGCAGAGCAGAGGAAACAGTTAAGACTTGAGGCTGCCAGGAAAGTGGCCTCAACTTGCTTAATGACTTCACAGAATTACTGTTCAAACAAGAGGAGACAAAGTAATGAATATAAATCACCCCAGATGTAGTTCAAGTAATATTATCCAATTAACCTCCTCAAATGACAAAATATTGCGAGCAATAAATCAAGTTCTCAGACACTTATATAACAGACAATATTGATTGAGTCCTTTTAAAAACAGTTTACTCATTTGTAATATCAAGATCAACATGAAATAATAAAATGGAAACAAACATTGAGATAACACTTCAGCCCCCTTTTTTATTAACATTAGCGCTTAAATTGCACATAAAGGAGAAACCCAGGTTGTACTACACAGAGCTATCCCATGTAAGAAACTTGGACTCCTAGAGAGAAGGAGTGGTGAAGTGTTTATTTTGCTGTGTGAAGCACAAGGAATATGAAATCTCATAACAAAACGCTAACAGAACGTGCACCGCATGGTTGAGACTTGCTTCGTAATGACACAGTAGAGCTAGGCAGTGTCCAAAGATCTACAGTAGTAAAACAAATTACACGTATAAAAGTCACATGGCCAAAGCTATTTTTTCTAAAAAGGAAAAAGAAAAGATTATGAAAAAGTATTATTATAATACCCTTGAAATATACACCTGTAAAATACAATAGAAAAAAAACTTGGATGGACTTCCACAGAAATATGTCAGGAAATCATTTACAATGTCCAGGAGAATTTTGTTATCCTTCCCAAAAGGGACGTGGGAACCAGCAAGAAGAGGCAGAGCAGGGGAGATCTCAAGCTCAGTCCAGACACCCAGGCGGGCTGGTCGCTGGGAGAAACAACCCGTCGCTTTGAAGACAGACACCTTCTCCCAACCTCCCCACCACAAAACTTGTCCGAAGTTCTGGAAACTGTTTTTAAGAAACTGCAACAGTAGTAAGTTATAATATAGAATTGTAATATGGATGTTCTAAGAAATTCAGAGAACAGGGCTATGCAGTTTGAGAAGCTAATAAATAGTCATCACAACTATGGGGAGAGCGATTATCTCAGGGACTTGCCCATTCCTCATAATTTGACAACAACTAATACCTGTTAGAGTCCTTCATGCTCGTGGACGCGGACATTTGATATATGTATAAGGGTATTTGTTGCAGTGTTTTCTAAAAGGGTAAAAACATAGAAACAACCTGAATGTCCATTAGTAAAGAAACAATTAAATCGACTATGTGTATCCAAACAATGGGATACATAGCCATAAAAAAGAATGCAGTAAATATTTTATATTGACCTGGTAATTTATCTATGCTATTTTGTTACATGAAAAAAGCAAAATGCAAAGTTAGTGCGTATAATGTTTGTGTAAATACTAAAAAGAGAGCAAGAAACCCATATGTATTTGTATGTGTTTGTATCGGCTTAGAGGAACGTACCCACAGGAAAATTTAGCCGTAATTACCTGGCTGGCCTGGTGAGGAACTGGGCAGCGGAGGAGAAAGACTGCTCTCTTTTTCTTAATACATCTGTCAATTGTTTGACCTGGTCTAGGAAGTCGTCATTGCCTTTGAATTCAAAAACAATTTAGAAAAAGTGCAGCTGTATGTGGTTCTACTCACGATGTAAAAGCATTATAATATATTAATAAGTATATAGTAGTCTAAATAGATGTTTTTATAAGTGATGTCAAGCATAATAATTTTTTGAGCAAATAAAAAGAAGAAGAGGAAGAGAAAAATCAGGAGGATAAAAGGAATTCACGCACATATTATATACATAAATACTTTGTGTCTATATGCTTTATTTCATTAAACCACAAACCCTATGATGCAGGTATTACTGTTCCTATTTTATAGATGAGGAACATGGCAAGCAAGGGAAAGAATTAGAAGTTAAAGTCCAATCTTCCTAATTCTACAAACTGGAATTCCACTCCACCAATGTAAGGGAAGAGCTACAGTTTCATATCCTAAACCCACAAAGTATCCTAGTTCTGTATACAGTACTAGATAGATGATAGATATCCATGTTTTCAAAACTGTTTCTCTCTCACCAAAAGTAAACTGGCAGGCTGCAAAATTTTCAGAACAATTTCATATCTAGGTAGACAGCAGAAATCTGTTGAAGTTGGAGACCAGAGGGCTAACACAGGTGACCCTTGGTCCGAGTTCAGGTGGAAAGCAAACTACTAAGTGCCCTGTGGCCATTAAAACTGAAACTGGATTTCGAGTCAAGGACAAAACCAGGGGAAGACCAGCTTTCTGAGTAGGGCAGGAATAAGAATGGGGCATGAGATGAGAAAGGAATATATCACTGAACTCTCAACTTTGTACATGCAAAAAGTACATACGATGTGCAATTGAAGCAAGAGCCATTCAAAAATTTTATAACAGGCTTGGCGCCTGTGGCTCAAGGGGCTAAGGCACCAGCCACGTACACCTGAGCTGGCGGGTTCAAATCCAGCCCGGGCCCACCAAACAACAATGATGGCTGCAACCAAAAAACGGCCAGGCGTTGTGGCGGGCGCCTGTAGTCCCAGCTACTTGGGAGCGGAGGCGGGGAGACTCGCTTGAGCCCAGGAATTGGAGGTTGCTGTGAGCTGTGATGGCACTGCACTCTATCCAGGGTGACAGCTTGAGGCTCTGTCTCAAAAAAAAAAAAAAAAAAAAAAAGAACCCAGAACCTCTTACCCTCTCTGCTGGCACTTCTTTCTTTCTCTCATGCTGTGCCCTTCCAGACTTGGGAAGTAAAATTAACTTTCTTCCTTAAAACCCATCCTCTCTCCTTTGT
>CAUYON010093389.1:0-12596 GCA_963573935.1 Arctocebus calabarensis
GTAGTCCCAGCTACTAGGGAGGCTGAGGCAAGAGAATCGCTTAAGCCCAAGAGCTGGAGGTTGCTGTGAGCAGTGTGACGCCATGGCACTCTACCCAGGGCGATAAAGTGAGACTCTGTCTCTACAAAAAAAAAAAATAAATTTAAAAAAAAAAAACAAAACTGTGAATGATATCAGTGAGTTTCCATAAGCAGAATATAGTATGATACATAGATGCAGATGAACCTAGGTGGGGAGAAATGTGCCCTGTCCAGGGTAGGAAGGCCCTGGGCTTGAATGATGCCTGTGAGCAGCAGTGTAGCCACTCAGCTACAGCGCTGAAATTGCCAATTCTTTCCATTCTGGTCTCTGATCACACGGTCCCATTTGGCACATAGAAGAGTTATTGGAGAAGCTGAGCCTAAGGAGTATGGGCATCTTGGCTAAATGGGCTGTAAAGCACCACCTGTCCAGCACCTGAATGACTTCTAGGGCTCGGGGTGTCTAAAAGGCAAAGTGGCCTGGTTATCTTTTGCTATGTAAAATACCACCCGAAAACTTAGTGACTTAGCACTCTGACCTTTAATTTTCCTTTTCCCATTTTTGTGGTCAGGAATTTGGGAGTGGCTTAATTGGATAGATCTGGCTTGGGATTGCATGTACAGTCTGACAGTGGCTGGTAGCATCTCCAAGTCTTCACTTGGATCTGTCTCTTGGGCTGAGAAGTCTTGATCAGATGGGCTAGAATAGCAAATTCCTTGGGCGTCTTTCTGTCCCTCCAGCTTGGCATTTTTAGGTAGTCTTCTTCCAGGAAGGCTCAGGGCTCCAAAGGTCCTGAGCGGAAGCCACTCAGAAGCTAGGTCTTCTTCAGAAATCTATTTTACTCTATTGGAGCAATCACAAACCTGCCCAGGTTTAAGGGGATGACACAGAGACTCTGCTATTAAGAGAAACTTGCAAGTAAGTGAAAGAGTACATGTGACTGGAACTAATATTGTGGCTATAGGTTTGGGATCTATAGGCCCAGGTGTATACCCACATTGGGTCTGCTGTCACTGTGACAATCTAATCATGATTTGGGGCCTCAGGAACTTCTTGTGTCCTGCAGGTCCTGGCCAATGTAGCCTATATCATCATAGAATCCACTGAGGAGGGCACGACTGAGTATGGCTTGTGGAAGGACTCCCTGTTTCTGGTTGACCTGCTCTGCTGTGGAGCCATCCTCTTCCCAGTGGTATGGTGAGTAACACCCAGAGAGGGAGGCTGAGTGATGGGACAGCTTGGCGGTCAAGCACAACAGCTGAACAGGCCATTCCCAGATGGATCTGAATCATACAGGACATGTGTTTAAAAGTACAGCTTTGGCTCGGTGTCCCGTACTCAGTGGTTAGGTCGCCAGCCACATGCACCCAGGGCTGGCGGGTTCGAACCTGCCTGGGCTTGCTAAACAATAATGACAACTACAACCAAAAAAAAAAAAAAAAAAAAAAGAAATAGCTGGGCATTGTGGTGGGCACCTGTAGTCCCAGCTACTTGGGAGAACAAAGCAAGAGAATCGTTTCAGCCCAAGAGTTTGAGGTTGCTATGAGCTATGACGCCACAGCATTCTATTTAGGGTGACATAGAAAGACTCTGTCTCAAAAAATAAATAAATAAAAATACAGCTTTCTGGGTCCCTGACTGATTTGGATCAGCCATAAGAGGTGGCCCCTGTGTCTTTATCGGTCCCTCGGGGCCTTCTGGTAGATTAGTCTGACACCCTGGGCTGGCATGTAGCACAGTTCTCTTGTTGTGAGGTATGAGGGGCAAAAACTTTTTAACTTTCTTTTACAAATATTCTGGAGGAGAATCATGCAGTGCTGCCAGCAGCAGATGCCATCTTGGGCCACAAGTCTGTTGCACACTTCTTTGCAGTTGGTCCTATAACACCAAAACCTTTCATCTTGCCTTTATTGTTTACCGTGACCCCTGTGTTATCTTTCTCCAGTATGACTTTCACAATTGAGTTACCACTGGTGGACGTACCTTCTTTCTCTAAGCTCTGGTTTGCCTTTCTTGGTTGTGGCAATTAGCATGTCACCCACACCAGCAGTGGGAAGTCTGTTCATTTGTCCCTTGATCTCCTTCACAGAGATGATATGCAGATTTTCAGCTCTTGTGTTGTCAGCACAGTTGATCATGGCTCCTGCCAGAAAACCCAAGGAAATCCTGGAATTTTGCATGAAAGGACTCACAATGTCTTCACTTCTTTATCTTGAATGCCAGAAAACATTGGGCATAGTTCTAAGACAGTAGAGAAGAGTTGGGAAACAAGAACTTAGTAGCAACAAAAAATGGCAGCCTGAATTTAGGGGGAAGAGAACCAAAGAAGTCCCATAAGGAGCCATTTCTTGCTAAGCTACATGGAAAACGAGGAAGGACATTAACAAAACCAGTGACCGTTCTCAGCATGGAGTATCTTTAGAACAGTTTGCTCTGTTCCTGTATATGGCAGTGGAGATGCATAGATTATGCTTTAATCATGTGGAAAGAGGCGTTAGTGCGAAGTCAGTGGTTGAAGAGAAATACCCTTATTAAATCACATGGAAAGTGTTGGATCTTTTGGATCTTCTTGGTCAGTAAGAAACTGGTAGAGGAAAGAAGTGTAGTAAAAAAACTAAAAAACGCCTGCTTTACCCTTAATCATCTAGTAGTTTTGTGGGGTTTTTATTTTTTTTGAGACAAGAGTCTCATTATGTCACCCTCGGTAGAGTGCTGTGGTGTCATAGCTCACAGCAACCACAAACTCTTGGGCTTAAGCTATTCTCTTGCCTCAGCCTCCCAAGTAGCTAGGATTACAGGCACCCACCACAACCCTGGGCAGCTATTTTTTGGTTGCAGTTGTCTTTGTTCAGCAGGCCTGGGTGGGGCTCAAACTTGCCACCTTCATTGTATATGGCTGGCACCCTACTTACTGAACTATGGGCCCCGAGCCAAGTTCTGTGACTTTTTGAATATAATTCTTTTTTTTTTTGAGACAGAGCCTCAAGCTGTCACCCTGGATAGAGTGTTGTTGCATCACAGCTCACAGCAACCTCTAATTCCTGGGCTCAAGCGAGTCTCTTGCCTCCGCCTCCCAAGTAGCTGGGACTACAGGTGCCCATCACAACGCCCGGCTGTTTTTTGGTTGCAGCCCTCATTATTGTTTGGTGAGCCCGGGCTGGATTCGAACCCGCCAGCTCAGGTGTACGTGGCTGGCACTTTAGCCGCTTGAGCCACAGGTGCCCAGCCTGAATATAATTCTTTTGAAATAAAGTTTAAAAAACTAAATTTGCCTGCCTTCTATTAGAAATGAGATGCTTCTTATTACAATGCCTCATGTAGCAAATTAATATTTTTTAGGATCATGGGGTTAGTCAATTATTTTGATCATTTGGAACTGGGTACCAATGGGTTGTAGTCCTCATTCCAGCCAGTTAGAGTCACTCCTCACCATAATTCCATCGTACTTCACACATGATCTTGTATCAGTTGTGTACACAGTTACCAGCATAGAAGAGAAAGTACTAATGAGTTTTCTTTTTTTTTTTTTTAAGAGTCTCACCTTAAGAGCTGTACCTGCCATAACACCCCGCTGGTTTTTCTGTTTTTAGTACTGACAGGGTTTCACTCTTGCTCAGGTTGGTCTTGAACTCTTGAGCTCAAGCAGTCGACCCACCTCAGCCTCTCAGAGTGCTAGGATTAAAGGTGTGAGCCCTGTGCCCAGCCCTAATAGGTCTTTTTAATCACCACAACCTTCCACCATCCTGCTCAGGAAGAAGTAACTTAGGCATCTGTAACGTAAGTTGGCCAACATTGTCTCCAGACAGAAAAGAGCATCTTGTCGGGGAGCAGAGGTGGAGACCCTCCCACTCTGACTTAGGCTACTATTAGAACACACACGAGGAGCCCACACAAGCTATGGAGATACAAGGGGCCATTTCCGGCCACTTGTTTATTACAGCACTAATCAGAAGATGCCAGATGACAAGATTTCTTAAAGTAATAGTATCCTGAAAGTTATTGTAAAATGAAGAAAAGATCAGTGAGTATTAGAGAAGTGATTTAAGAAATAGCATCAGTAACATGGTAAAATTCCTGTTCAGCAAGCGTGGGTTAAGGGCCATCTTTGTACTGGTTAGCTTTTCAGAATTGCTGTAATCATTTCTCAAGTAAACAGCCCCTCTCATAGGTGGGCAATGTCCTGAGGCTTTAGAAGTGATTTCTTTTGTCAACCAGAGTGACAGTGTCAGAACCTGGCTCCCTTCCCCGGCACAGCCCTGACTGCCTGTACCCTGCTCACCCTTTACGGCAGTTTATCCTTCGGTGGCTTTGAACTGCCCCTAGATCTGCAGCTTTTAAATAATACTAATGTTCTTCTGCCTAAACTGTAATGATAGTAATCAGTTACTGGCACATCATAGCCAGAAAAATAGACTTCTTGAAGGCTGGCATTTTTTAGCAGTTATAAATCTCCGCTCAATGAAATGAGTTTTCAGGAAGCCTTATGTCCATAGGTCCTAGGCTCGACTTCAGAAGTCAACCTGTGACTTTATTCTAGGGTGAATTCTGTCCCCTTGGCAAGTGAGCTCAGTGATGCTTCTTTGTTTTAGGAGTGTTGGGTGAGGTGATGGTTGTGGGGATGGGAAATTAGGTAGAGTTCTGCAGTTATTAAATGATTGTGTTTGGTATTTCCTCACACGCTGGTGGCTTCCAGATTTACTGCCACAGGTTCGTCAGCAGAGGGCATCTTTGCCTCTCAAACTTGAGCACCATACATGGTGAAGTGTTGATTATCAAAGGTCCCCTGTTTTTTAGGGAGGGTGCCTTCTAAAATTATTTGGTCCAACCTTTCAGTTTATAATTGAGGAATTCAAGCCCTCAAGTTGCTAGCACTGAAAATAGAGAGGAATGCAAATTTGTCAGCTAACCTTTTGTTCTCCAAATGTTTATTTTTAGGTCAATCAGACATTTACAAGAAGCGTCAGCAACAGATGGAAAAGGCAAGTTTCCTTGTGCTCTTTCTGTGCTGCTCAGCTTTCTCTGAATGCTGCTGAGAGGTGGAGGCAGGCCTGCTGAGTCTGAAGGCTCTGTCTTCCTGGGGAGTCAGGCTGAGGAGCTCTAGGGGCGTACTTTGGAAGAGCATCGGGGGCTGCGGGGGTGGGGTGGGGTGGAGTGGGGGGAGTGGGAGGGCAGAAGCAGGCGTTGAACACGACAGAGTCACTGGTAAAGGAGGCTTAGGGGTAATGCTGCTTATTAAGATGATTCATTTCATTTCCACTCATAATTGTGATTTTCACCTTCTCAAAACTGAGTCAGAAAGAGAAAATCTTGTCTTGGAAGGACCAGATAACACTTTACTGTGAGAACAGGAGGTATAATGGATTGGAGATGGCTATGTGTAAAGCAGCCCTTCCTGCTGATTTAACACACTTTCAAAATAGATGTGTCGGTATTAATTTAAAATGAGACTCTGATGCCGGAAAGAACCTCTAGAACTGATGTTTAAATAGTCCTGCCATTGTAAGTCTTCTCCATCTCCTTGATTGTGTAACCATGCCTCCTAAGGCAGAAAAGAAGCTGCAAAGAAAATGTTTTTTGTGTTTCTGGGCTTATTTGAATAATGCCCACTACCTCAGGGTGCCATGGCTCAGATGCCACAGAGGTTTGAGGAGCCCAGGCTCCATGGAAGGCCAGAGCTGCCTCTGGATCTGTGAGGTCAATGATAGTAACAGTCTTTATGGCACATCATTGGTTACCAATAATAAAAAGAAACAGGGTATTTTTTTTGTTAATAAAGTTTTGTTGCTGACCTTTTTTTCTGATTATAAAGGTGACATGCATTTATCTTTGGAAATTCGGAAAACATATAGTGGCTACAAATCTTATTTCACAAAGTTGATATATAACTAATATCACATCATTTCTTTAAATTGAATTAAACATGGTTTCAGGGCTTTACCAGGTTCAGGTACGATCCATGGGTTCTTAGAGCGCAGTATTCTGGAAGATCTTTCCAGTTGGGGCCTGGAATAGTTACTGCCGTGCTTGCTGTCTGCATTCATGTAAATCTCCTGCTTCTAGGCAGCTTTGTAGGGCTGTGGGCAGGTGGACTTGCCCAGGTGGGGACCCTCGCTCAGGTTGAGTCCTGTCTACCAAGGCCTACCCCACTTCTTGAGTGTGGCTCATGCCTCCTTATGTTTTCTTTCTACTCCTGAGAAATAGCCCTTCTCTTTTGTTTTCTCATTTAAAATTTCAAAGGTGCTGGATTCCTTTCTTTTCCCTCTGGAATATCCCCTGTGATAAATTCTTTTTTTTTTTTTTTTTTTTTTGAGACAGAGCCTCAAGCTGTCGCCCTGCATAGAGTGTCGTGGCATCACAGCTCACAGCAACCTCTAATTCCTGGGCTCAAGCGAGTGTCCTGCCTCTGCCTCCCAAGTAGCTGGGACTACAGGCACCCGCCACAATGCCCGGCTATTTTTGTTTGGGTTGCAGCCATCATTGTTGGTTGGCGGGCCCAGGCTGGATTCGAACCCACCAACTCAGGTTTACATGGCTGGCGCCTTAGCCTGCTGAGCCACAGGCGCCGAGCTGTGATAAATTCTTTTAAGTGAATTTAAGCTGGAGCATTGTCATCTGCAGAAAGCCTTTGCTTTTAGTCTGGCTGTGCACCTTTCCTAGAATGGGGTAGAGGAAATACAAAAAATAAAGTTAAAATTTTAATAAACCATCTTGCCACAAACACAAAAACCCAAGGTAAAAAATTAAAATCTGCCTTCTGAGAATAATTGGGAGATATTCTTGTCTCTTTTCCCCATATCCATGTTATGTTATGTTTGTTTGTTTATTTTTGCAGTTGTCATTGTTTATCAGGCCTGGGTCAGCTCGAACCTGCCAGCCTCAGTGTAGGTGGCCACTGTCCTAACCACTGAGCTACCGGCGCCAAGCCTATCCATGTTATGTTAAAGAATAGTTTTATTATTTTTGTAACTTAGTGACTAAGTTTTTTCTTTTATTTGTTTATTTATATAGAGACAGAGTCTCATTCTTTCACCTTCAGTAGAGTGCCATGGCGTCATGACAGCAACCTCAGACTCTTGGGCTCACGCGATTCCCTTGCTTCAGCCTCCCAAGTAGCTGAGACTACAGGCACCCGCCACAATGCCTGGCTATTTTTAGATGGGGTTTCATTCTTGCTCTGGCTGGTCTTAAACTCCTGAGCTCAAGCAGTCCACCCACCTCAGCCTCCCAGAGTGGTAGGATTGCAGGCATGAGCCACTGCGCCCAGCCAGTTTTTTCTTATATTAATATATAATGTAATGAAACCTTTTAACTTTTTCCTCTTACATGCTTCAGTATTTCCAAATTCACCTTTCTGGGTTTTTTGTCTGAAAATGTTAAGAAACCCCAAAGACAGTGTTTTTCGGTTGGTAAGGCTATATCTCCATTTTTCTTCTTGGCTCCATCCTGCCACCTTTGTCAGTTCTCTGGCCCTTCCTCCCTCATTTCTTCCGCTTCATCCCTCTGACTCTGCTGCTCTTTACCGTCTGTGTCTTGCTTCAGTGGTCTGGGTAGGGGGTGCTGTGGTGAGTAACCGTCTCCGTGACTGTCTCCAGCTGAGGTTGGTCATTAGCTAAGGATCTTAGTAGAGTGCCTTTCCTGGGGTAGAGAGTACAGCAGATGAGGCAGGAGATGGGGTTAAACCTGTCCTCCAACCTCTGCAGTAAAGAGAAACTTTATGGAGCAGGGGTGCTTTAGTCCTGGCACATGAGGCAGTTGCTTGTTTTCTCCACCAGGTGACAGCATGGAACCTCTTCGGTGGAGAATGAATGTAAAAGCAGGAAGTCCCATAGGCAGACCAGGGCTTACACCCCCCTGTTCTTAGGAGGATGGCTGGTAAGGAAGCACCCATTTCTCAGCAGCAAGTATTATAAGCTCCGAAAGGGGGACAGTGTAGATTAGGAGTATCTTCTCATGTTCTCTTTTCTGAATTGATTTGGGCTATGGGATGCTTTTGAGTATTATTCTTTTTTTTTTTTTTTTTTTTTGAGACAAAGTCTCACTTTGTTACTCCTGGTAGAGTGCTGTGGCGTCATAGCTCACAGCAACCTCAGTCTCTTGGGCTCAAGAGATTTTCTTTCTCATCCTTCCAAGTAGCTGGGACTACAGGCACCCACCATGACGACTATTTTTATGTTTTGCAGTTTGACAGAGGCCGGGTTTGAACCCGCCACCTTTGGTATATGGGGCCAGCGCCCTACTCAATGAGCCACAGGTGCCGCCCAACACAACAACTATTTTTAGAGATGGGGTCTTGCTCTTGCTTGGGCTGGTCTTGAACCTTTGAGCTCAGGGCACTCCACCCCCCTCAGCTTCCTAGAGTGCTTGGATTACAGGTGTGAGCCACCATGCCCGGTCTGAGTATTATTCTTTTGTCTGAAAAATGGTTATGCTTGTGACATTCCCAGAGTGAAGGCAGCCATGTGTCTACAGCTGAAGTCCCCCCTGCAAAGAAATCTCAGGCATAGCACTCTGCTGGTAGGCCAACCTCAGTTGTGACTGCAGTAAGGCCTTGTCCTGTGAGGTGGTGCAGGTGTGCTGGAGTGAGCTTGCTGGGCCTGTTGATCCTCTGTGCTCCTTTGTACCCCTTCTGACATCCAGCTTATCTCAGCGGCAAAGGAGAACATGGACCAGCAGTAATATCTCCTGTTGGATTTGGAAACATTTTGCTGGATGATGTCTGACATTCTCATTCTTGTTCTTAGGTTCATTATTATTGTTCATTGTTCATAATATTCATTGTTATTAGGTATCATTATTCCACTGACTCACTGCATTGCATTGACAGTAACTTGGGCTTAAGATATCTCATTTTTAGCTTCATTTTGGCCAGAGACGCCATCTTCCAGTAATTCACCAAAATGACAAACACAAAGGGAAAGAAAAGAGGCACCCGTTACTTGTTCTCTAAGCCTTTTAGAAAACACAGAGTTGGCTCGGCACCTGTGGCTTAACGGGCTAAGGCGCCAGCCACGTATACCTGAGCTGGCAGGTTCGAATCCAGCCCAAGCCCGCCAAACAACAATGACGGCTGCAATCAAAAAATGGCCGGGCGTTGTGGCAGGCGCCTGTAGTCCCAGCTACTTGGGAGGCGGAGGCAGGAGACTCGCTTGAGCCCAGGAATTGGAGGTTGCTATGAGCTGTGAAGCCATAGCACTCTATCCAGGGTGATAGCTTGAGGCTCTGTCTCAAAAAAAAGAAAACACAGAGTTGTTCCTTTGGCCACATATATGCGAATCTACAAGAAAGATGATATTGTGGACATCAAGGGAATGGGTACTGTTCAAAAAGGCATGACACACAAATGTTACCATGGCAAAACTGAAAGAGTCTATAGTGTTACCCAGCATGCTGTTGGCATTGTTGTAAACAAACAAGTTAAGGGCAAGATCCTTGCCAAGAGGATTAATGTTCATATTGAGCACATTAAGCACTCTAAGAGCTGCGATAGCTTCCTAAAATGTGTGAAGGAAAATGATCAGAAAAAGAAGGAACCCAAAGAGAAAGGTACCTGAGTTCAACTGAAGCACCAGCCTGCTCCACCCATGGAAGCCCACTTTGTGAGAACCAAGGGAAAGGAGCCTGAGCTCCTGGAACCCATTCCCTATGAATTCATGGCATAATAAGCATATAACATAGCACACAGGAGTACCAGTGGACCCATGTTTTTAGGTGCAAGAACCTATTTATTCCCCATGAGCTCATGGCATAATAGGTGTACAGTGTAGGACACAGGATAACCCCCATAGACCCCATGTAACAGTGATATAAGGTGCTGGAACCTATTCCCCATGAAATCAAAAGTCAATCACAACTTTATCACATTCAATGGCAAGTTGCCCCCCACTGAGCTACTGGAACCTTTTCCCTATGAATTCATGGCACAGTAGATGAAAATAATAGCCCACTACTACTGCAAAAATGTTTCTTATTCATTCACTAAAAGTGTGTTTTTTCCCCCACAAAGAAGTATTAAAGCAAATTTTCATGTGTTATAAAAAAAAAAGAAAAAAACTAATGTAAAATAAATGTGAGTCTTGACATTATATAAATGATTACGGGGGTTCTGATTTTTTAAATGTATATATTTTTCCTATTCATAAAATAACAGAAGTTGAGAAATTATTCCCATGTATAAAATAAAAAGTTTATTGTACAGAAAAAAAATCATTCCTTGCCTTGAATTTTTTTTCATTCTGTGACATAAAGGGACCATATGTTGCTTTCCAGAACTGTGATGTCTCTGTCAGCAATGATAATTGCCAATGTGTTTCAGTCTTTCATGAAGCAATAACAAGATTCTAAGAAATGATCCTTGAAATATTCCAGAAACAACATAGGAAACAAATGAAATTAACCATTTCCAAAGAAGAAACTATTAAAAAACACTAGCTATTGATCTTAAGGCATTAGAATTTATAGGAAATTACAACCATTGTTAAGATTCTCAGCCAGTGAATTTTTAAATGTAGGCCCTCCAATTGGAAAATACTGATAGAAAATATTTTACATAAAATGAAACGAAGCAAAAAAATTAAGTCACCAGTGCAGGAGAGCAAGTTTTCATTACTTTGGACTTCACTATTAAATAATAACTTAAAATCTGAACGAAAGACATTAACATTAGTTCTCCCAGTATCCTACTTGATAATTTTGCAGTGATGAGACACAAAAACATATTGAAGTATTTATTAATCTTCTGATAAAATACCAATAATGAAAGAATAAAGATTAGGCATTTAAAGGTGCAAGTTAATCTACCTTATATTTTGGAGGAGGAAAGAAGAAACACCACTATAAATTTAAAATTTTACAAAACAAACAAATCTTGAGATACTTTGCTAAGAAGAATGTGCATCACTTTTAACACAATTATCATAATCTTCCAATTGATCTCTTACTTCTGTCAACAAATGGTGTTTTACCATTTTTATATCATTTTTCAACCTTTTTTTTAGCCCAGTATGTTGTTCAAGGAAATAACTGAAGTTGGTTTTTTTTTTTTACTTAATGTGTGAGGCTATTTGTAACTGTAAAATACTGAATACTCTTAAGTGGACAAGCATATTGTCAATACCTACTTAGTGTACTCTCTGAAGCGTGACATCGCTGTATTTATAAAACGTTCTTAGAATCTGAGTGTATTCAAAATATGAATGCTTTCTTATTTACAACTGTATTCTCAGGGTATTGTGTAGTTCCGGGAACATATATAATAGGTACACAAAAATGCTACATGCTCAACCTGATTGTTCAAAATTTTCTAATGCAACTAAAATAATAAAAACAATATAAATAGTTGTTGACATTCCTTAAGGTCTTTTTAAATTATTATTTTATTTTTTTATTAAATCATAGCTGTGTACATTAATGCCATCATGGGGTACAATGTGCTGGTTTCATATACAATCTGAATATAGTTTCATCAAACTGGTTAACATAGCCTTCATGGCATTTTCTTAGTTATTGTGTTAAGACATTTATATTCTACATTTAGTAAGTTTCACCTGTACTCTTCTAAGATGCACCGTAGGTGTGATCCCACCGATTACCCTCCAATGGTCTTTTTTAATTTTTTAAAATTTATTTTTATTTTTATTTTGAGACAGTTCTGCTTAATCACCCTGGGTAGAGTGCTGTGGCACCATTATAGCTCACAGCAACCTCAAACTCAAGTGATCCTCTTGCCTTCAGCCTTTCAAGTAGCTGGGATGATAGGCATGTGCCACCACGACTGACTAGTTTTTCAATTTTTAATGGAGATGAGGTCTTGCTCTTTCTCAGGCTGGTCTCAAACTCCTGAGCTTAAGCAATCCACCCACCTCAGCCTCCTACAGGGCTAGCGAAGTAACCCCCCTTTTCCTATCACCCAAAACCAGGAAGCCCCAAAGCCATGGAAAACGCCTGGCCCTGCCCCAGCAGCCTGCATCCTGGTTGTCAGCCCCTCCCATCCTCCGCCCCCTTGCGGATTGGCCCCAGCAACGAGCCCCACCAATCCTGAGTTCCACCGTTTGAGGTTTGGCCCCGGCAACTGGCCCAACCAATCTATGCACCCCATGACCTCTCACACCACAAACCCTTACTACCCCCTGTGCCCCGGCAACTAGCCCGACCAATCTATGTGCCCCATGACCCCTCACACCATAACCCCCTTCACCCTTTACTACCCCCTGTTCTTGTGGTTTTAAAGTTTAAAAACCAGCCTGTAACAGCCAAACGGGGTCCTTCCCCCGAGCGGCTGAGGGACCCTGATGCATCAGAAATAAACTACCTCTTGCTTTTGCATCGACTCGAGAGTTGGTGACTGTTTCCTTGGGGGTGCCCATCCTAGCTGGACCCCGATTTGGGTCCAACATTTGGGGGCTCGTCCGGGATCGAGCGCCCCCCCCCCCCCCGGGGGGGGGGGGGGCGGGGCGGGGGGGGGGGGCGGGGGGGGGGGGTGGGGGGGGGGGGTGGGGGGGGCGGGGGGGGGGGGGTGGGGGGGCCGCCCGCCGCCGGGGGGGCCGGCGGTGGGGGCGGTCAGGAGCCTGGGGGACAGA
>CAUYON010093390.1:0-13457 GCA_963573935.1 Arctocebus calabarensis
CCCAGCTACTCAGGAGGCTGAGGCAAGAGAATCGCCTAAGCCCAGGAGTTGGAGGTTGCTGTGAGCTGTGTGACACCACGGCACTCTACCAAGGGTGATAAAGTGAGACTCTGTCTCTACAAAAAAAAAAAAAAAAAAAAATGACTCAAAAGTGTATTTCTTTTTCCCTAATTGGAGAGGCAGTATTTTTAACTCTTCAGAGAAGGATGCACTTTTTTTATCTGAGGCATCTTTCACAGGTTCAGTGAGTTTTCCATTCATTTTAGGGTCTTACCTTTTTTCCAAACAACCCTCTGTGAATTTCAAGAGAAATTTTCAATTTTCTTTATTTTTGATAACTGATCTAATTTGATATTTTTACCCAACTTTTTGTCCTGGGGAGTTCTGAGGATTTTGGAAAGTCACAAAATGACCATGAAATATATATCGGTTTCCTATCCCATAGCTACTCATGGAAAAGGAGGCTTCATTTTCTGGATGTTTGCTGAGGTATGCCATTTATTCTAGAAGGAATTTTCACAGTATAGGTTTTCGGTGCCTTCCTTCTAGCCATCTCCCTCTGAGATGAGAGACATTAGGAAGCTTTCCCTGATGTCTTCTTTTAGAGGGGAAAATTGTCCACCCTCTGTAGCTGTCAATCCATATCCCCGTGCTCTGTCTCTAGCACTGATGGTGCTCCCTTCCTTCGCCAATGTTGAGCTTCTCTATTTTTATATTCTACTAATCCTTTCTACAGAGATTTGTAAATGGTGAATTTCATTATCAGGGTTCACATTGTCATATTATCTACAAATCCAGATGTGTATAGTAAACCATGAAGCTCTGCATACGTTTAATACATTATCACTTCCTCTGTCAAATGCTTTTTGCCCTTTGTCTAAAGAGATGACACTTGTCCACAGTTAGAAAAGTTGTTTTTCTAATTGTGCTTTTGCTGAGTATTTTCTTATCTGATTTCTCTTATGAGCAAAGGTGTCATATATTTAGTCAGTGGGAGGTGGCTCAGGCCAGGGCCAACGTGCAGAATATGGTGCTTTGGTGGTACCCAGTGTGTAGAACTCACAGGGCCAGCACTGGACCCTTTCCCATTGTGCCTGGGACTGCCGTGTCTTGGAGAAGTGTGGCATAAAGTCAAGAATACAGTATTTAGAGTAAGTTGCTGTGATCCAAACACCAGCAGCATTAGTCAGTTCAGACTACTACAATCAGGATCCCACAGACAAGGAGGCTTTAACAACGAACACTTATTTCTCATGATTCTGGAGGCTGGGAAGTCCAAGATCAAGGTGCCAGCAGAGTCAGTATCTGGTAAGGGCATAACTTTCACTATGTCCTCTGGAATGGAACAGGTCAGGGAACTCTTAAGGGTTATCTTAATAAAAGGCACTGATCTCATTCATGAGGGTTTTACCCCATCACCTAATCATCTCCCAAAGGCCCCAGATCCTCATACTATCACCTTGGGGGTTATCTTTCAACATATGAATTTTATTTTATTTTTTATTTTATTTAGTTTTTTTATTAAATCATAGCTGCGTACATTAGTGCAATCAAGGGGTACAATGTGCTGCTTTCATATACAATCTGAAATGTTTTTATCAAACTGTTTAACATAGCCTTCATGGTATTTTCTTAGTTATTGTATGAAGAGATTTGTATTCTGCATTTAGTAAGTTTTGCCTGTACCCTTCTAAGATCAACATATGAATTTTAAAGGAACACATTTAGTCTGTAAGACTAGTCCTCCCTCTTGCTAGCTGTTTGAATTCTGTTAAGGTGTTTAACCTCTCTAAACTCCAGGTTCTCTATCTATAAAAATGACGAGATGATCTTCCTCTCATTTGTAATAAAACACACAGGACTTGGCACACAGACAATATAAGAAGGATAATTCTTATGACTCCTATAGTTGTAGTGGTAGTAATAGTGCTAATACAAGTAGAAAAACTCTATGAAAACCTCTCTTGTCCTGCCAAAATCAGATTTACTGCAAAGTAAGCTGAACATAATTGCATTCCACTGCAAACGTTGTGGGGATAAGCAACAACTTCCTGAACACAGGCCTTTTTGAGAATTAGGAAGAAGGACCTTCCCAAAGAAACCATTCTTCCCCCCACTCCCTCAGTGGGAAGTCATTAGCCATGGATTGGAGTAGTTGTTAAGGGACAGTTGACCCTCACCATGTACTAAAATAATAGGACCTATTTATGGCAGATAATTGGCTCTTGCCCAAGTGGCCTGCAAAGTATATGGGCCAAACACTCATTTTATAGTCTTTTTAAAAGAGGGTTCCAAATATTGCTGGGTATCTTAAAGTCTAAGTTGTTACATGTGGAAGGGACCACCCATTGTGTGCTTAGGATTTTTTTTTTTTTTTTAAGAAGCAAGAGCACATTCCTAAAGCTGCACTTGGTATATCTTGCCAGCCCAGCATTTCCAGGCTGTTAATATAAACTATTTCTTGGACACTGGACTCCACACTCGCTTGCTTAAGTTGGAGATTTTTTTTTCCTGTACATAGAAGAACTTATGTAAAAAAAAATCAGATATTGAATTGGTGTTTTTCAAACAAACTCTTAGAAAGAGGATCAGATTTGAGCATGGTGGTTATTGTTGATAACACTAGCAGTGTGCCCCGTTGAAGAACATGATTTTTCAGACAATTCTGGCCAGAATGAGGCCATAGTTAGAGTCAAGTATTGTGACCAGCCCTGCGGCCATGATGATGAAAGAGAGTCTGCCTATGCTCTGTGGGCTCACAGTCTAGTTTTCTAGGAGAAAAATCATATTAACCGTTAATCATTACAGATAACAGTTCCGTGCAGCAGGCTGAACAAAGTGCTATTGAACACAGAGAATGAAACCTGTCCTAGATATCAACTTTGGGGAAATTTCCTAAAGATGGAGATGGCATGTATGCCTGGGATTTGTTGGGTAAGTTGAACCTCACCAGGAAAAGAAAATTAGTGTGTGTTGCAATGGCAAAACTCAAATGATGTTAGCAAAGTAATATCATTGTCCACTATAATGGCTTTAACCAGGTAATTATTCATAATAGACACATTCAAGGAGCAATTTAATTCTCCTATATGTGTTCATTGAAAAGAACATAGCATCAGAGGTCTGTCACATCACAATAAAGACATCTGTACTAGAATGCTTATTGCAGCCCAATACATAATTGCTAAGTCATGGAAGAAGTCCAAGTGCCCATCGACCCATGAATGGATTAATAAATTGTGGTACATGTATAACATGGATTATTATGCAGCCTTAAAGAAAAATGGAGACTTTACCTCTTTCATGTTTACATGGACATAGCTGGAACATATTCTTCTTAGCAAAGTATATCAAGAATGGAAGAAAAAGTATCCAATGTACTCAGCCCTAATATGAATTTTATTTATAGCTTTCATATGAAGGCTAAAACCCAATTATAGCACAAGAATATGGGGAAAAGGGCAAGGCAGGGGAGGGGAGGGGGGAGGGTTGGTGGAGGGAAGGCGATTGGTGAGATCACACCTATGGTGCATCTTAGAAGGGTACAGGTGAAACTTACTAAATGTAGAATACTAATGTCTACATATACTGATTATGAAAATGCCATGAAGGCTATGTTAAACAGTTCTATGAAAGTATTTCAGATTGTACATGAAGTCAGCACATTGTGCCCCATGATTGCACTAATGTACACAATTATGATTTAATAAAAATTAAAAAAACAAACAAACAAAAAAAGAAACAAAAGAGCATAGCAATGTAGCTTCCCAGGAATGAAAATTAAAATCACTCTGAGGGGTTGGAACAGACCACTGTCAGGAAAGAACAGATCCCACAGCACCTCAGGGGGCCTATGAAAGGCATTTGCAGCTGTGGAACAAACCACACCTTCTCCTAGAACTGACTCTAAGCCAAGAAAAGGCATAAGCCAGGCAGCCAGGCCTGATTATTTCCTGAAGTACTCACCAAGGCCTTGTCTGCAGGGCATCCCAGGCCCACAGGTGAGGTGGAGGGAGTGGTCCCAAGCAGGTGCACCCTGCACAGGAGAGGGAGACTCAGAGTGAGGGCCTGCTCTTCTTCCGTCACCCAGACTGATTCTTCCCAAGATAGTGGATTTTTCTACCCAATCTCCCCTTAACTTTTGTGTTAACAATAATGAACATCGTAACATTTAAGCAAAGTAGCTGGCCCTTTGAGCTCAACATTCCATCTAGATTTATTTTTCAAATTAATATGAGGGTACCAATTAGGTTACATTGTTTGTGTTTCTTAGGTAAAGTTCAAGTTGAAGTTCAGCCCTTCACCCAGCAGGTGTGTTATATACTTTTACTTGTGTACCTTAGGTGAGAGTTTACCAATCCTCCCTCTTCCCCTTTCTCCCTTCTCTGTTACTACTCCTCACGATTTGAATTCCAATACACAAGGATTTAAAGGCTTGGACCTGAATGCAAGAAATAGCTGACCATTTCTTGTGTTTAGGTTCAATCCTTTAAATCCCTGTATGGATGCCCCCTGGGATGTAAGAATTGAAGATATTTCTGAAAACAACATCTGCAGTATTTCAAAGTTCTGATGTTTAATGCTGGGTTGCAGTGGACTTTATTTGCATGGTGCAACTTGAAAAGCATCCACTGTGCCAACAGAAGCTGACACAATCTTTCCTTCTTCATGGCCCATGTCAGTGAGAATAAGCATTAATTCCTAAGTTGCTCAGTATGCTTTAAAAAAATTTTTTTATTTTTTTGTTGTAAATTCACAATTAACAGTTTATAATTGCATATACTTAAGGGTACAAAATGATATTATGATTTATGAATCCAGCATGAGATAATTAAATCAAGCTAGTTAACATATCATCAACCTCAAATACTTAACATTTTCTGTGGTGAGAATGTTTGAAATTTACTCTTTTAGCAATTTTGAAATGTACAATACTGTATTATTAACTACATTCACTCTAAACAATAGGTCTCCAAAAAAGATCATATTCCTCCTCTCTAAGGGATCATCTTCCCATTCCCCCCACCTCCAGATCCTGTAATCATCATCTAATCTCTGCTTCTATGAGTTCTGTTGCTTTAGATGCCATACAAAGGTGAGAATATGAGGTATTTGTCTTGCTGTTTCTGGCTTATTTCACTTAGCACATTTCCATATAAGGGTTGGCCATAAAGTTTTCATGTGCAATTTAAATAGTTGTAATTATTTAAAATAGTTGATTGGGCTGGGCTCCCATTGCTCAGTGGTTAGGGCACCAGCCACATACACCAAAGTAGGCAGGTTTGAACCCAACCAAGGCCTGCTAAACAATGACAACTGCAACAAAAAGATAGCCTGGCGATGTAGAGGGCACCTGTAGTCCCTTCTCTTAAGGCAAGAGAATCGCTTAAGCCCAAGAGTTAGAGGTTGCTGTGAGCTGTGATGCCATAGCACTCTACCGGGGATGTCAAAGTGAGACTCTATCTCTGAATTAAAAATAAATAAATAAATAAATAAAATAGTTGGTTGTACACAAACTTTATGGCCACCCTATGTGTTGCAGCAAATGACAGAATTTTCTTCTTTTTTATAGCTGAACAGTATGCCATGCTTTGTACACCACAGTTTCTTTATCCACTTATCTGTTGATGGACATACAGTTTGACTCACTAAATTGTTATTGTGAATAGTGCTGGAGTGAACACGGGAGGGAAACATCTCTTGGAGAAACTGATTTCAAATCTTTTGGATATATATCCAGAAGGGAGAATCAGGGATCATATGGTAATTTTATTTTTTTTATTTGTATTTTTTAAAAAATAATTTTATTAAATCATAATTGTGTACATTGGTACAATCATAGGGCTGAATGTACTTCATATACAATCAGAAATATTTTGATCATACTGTTAGAGATAGCCTTCATGGCATTTTCTTGATCACTATATAAAGACATTGATACTCTACATTTAATAAGTTTCACCAGTACCCTGCTAAGATGCACCATAGGTGCGATCCCACCAATTGCCCTCCCTCCACCCATCCTCCCCCCTCCCCTCCCCTCCCTTTCCCCTTATGTCAGATAAAATTTATAGCAAGTGAATAGGCTTTGAAAATTACAAAGAATTTCCAAAAATCCAGACCTTTTTGAACGGTTTGCTAAGGGCTGAAATGCCTTCAATTTCAAAGACTTAAAAACATTTGCTTTGTATGCCTAATGACATTTGCTTATGTCCATGCATAAGTGCGAAATTATTCAATAACTATTTACTGATTAATTAAATGACTCCACAAAATAAGGATGATTTTTTGCTTTTAATTACTTTTTTTTTTGGTTTATTTTCCCATACAGAATGGTAACCTCACTGAAAATTCTGAATTCTATGTTTGGGATGAGTCCAGCTTGAAAGGAACATAGAGTGATAATTACTCTTCAGTTAATGAAACCCTTTCTGATGCTGTCCAGGAAAACTTCTATCAATCCCATCTGAGAGGTGTTATAAAAAGTTTGTTCTAAATTATCGTTCTTATGAAGAATGCGGTCAAAGTGCAGAAGCAAAGAGGGAAGAGTTCTCAATCATTAAACCTGAGTGTCTAAAAGGACAAAAGAGTGTCCTGTTGGTCATTAAAGGAGAGAGACAGGCTGTTCTTCCAAAAACATCTTTGCTACCCAGCCTCGATCCTCCTAAAGCAGAAACGCTGTCTGGCAGGCTGTGGCCTCTAGATGGAGGAGAAGCGAGCCAGAAATCCGCTCTCCTCCCCAAATTGCAAGTGCTCTTAGTCAAATCCCAGTGCGGTCATTTTCCTCTCCTCAGAAGGGTTTTAGAGCTTTGCAGGATCATTTGCTTAATGACTTCTTTCTATGCCCTGCTAACCTTCTTTCCAGTCTGGGTAGGTGTGTGGGAATTCCTCCAAGAAAGGAAAACCAGATTAAAGAATTGGAAACCAAATAATTTCTCATTCAAGAATGTTCTTACCTTAGTTTATTATTACCCTACCAAAATTTCTCTCTGTATATACTTTTCTTTTTTTCTGGTTTTAAGATGAGTTCTCCCTAAAAAAACTGATACAGTAGAGTTGATTTTTCTTTCCCAGAATTCACAATTTGTGTCTTTCCAACCACACTTGTCAGAATGACCCTTTAAAGTGGAGATACTTACAGTTAATTTGCTGGGAAGTTCATGGAGAGCAGACAAGTTTTTAATTATTCATTTGATAAAAAGGACACAAATGTGCATGATTATTTATTTTAATTATTCATTGGAGAAAAAAGGACACAAGTATGAATTATTATTTGTTTCAATTATTCATTTGATAAAAAATGGACACAAATGTGAATTCTTATTTATTTTGAATATTTATTTGAGAAAAGATGGACACAAATAGGAAACAATTGGGTCTAAGTATTGTTGTATATATACATAGATTCATTTCCTATCTTAAAGCTCTGCTCCCTGCTAACTATTGTCAACAAGCCTGTAGGAAAGTACCAGTGATTTCCTGAACCATCCTCCTTTTCCAGAAGTCTACAATGAATGGGTAGGCATAAGGGAAAGTCTGTTTCAAGATTTTTCAGTCCAGCAACCCACTAAACAACTCAATAGGTTTTACTAATATAATTACAATAGGAATAGGTCACTTATTAGGAACATAATTGCTCTAAAGGCCAGTGGCGAACACGATATGCAATTCTCATAAGAAGTCTTTTCACTATGCATGTGAGAACTGCCTCCCCTTGGTCTAAGTTACCATCATTTCTAACCTGGATTAGCAGAATAGCCTCTTCACTATACTCTCTACTCTCCAAGGGCTTTGCTACATCTTTCTCTCAATAATATCTCCAAAGTCAAATGTAAGTATCCAAATAGCACCACAAGATGATTCACTTTTCTGCAAGAAGAAAATACTAGAACTTGGTGGTATACTGAGTTTTAATCAAGAAGATTAAGATTTAGCCTTACTAATATTTAGTGACTGATTAACATATATATCATATGTAGTTTTACATTTATATAAACATGATATAAATTAAAATACACCTGGATTTGTGTGTGTATATACATATCCACACATATATATCTACATACAAATATATATATATATATATGTATGTATGGAGAAAGAGAATGATAAAGAAAGAATATGAACATTTTGGAGCCATATGCTGATTGATATGCATAATAGAAAATGTGTAGACACCTTGCCCTGCAACGTAGCAAAAGTAGTATTTCATAAGTATAAAAAAACCAGACTCCTTGCCATGTCCTGTTAGGGGTCCATTCCTCAATCATACTGGGCATCACTGTTTCCCTCACCCATGTGCTCCAGCCGTCCTGTGCCATTTTTTCCTCTGCCGTGTCTAGTTTGTTCCAACTTATGACCTTTGCACATGCTCTTCCACCTGCCTGGAATGCACCACCCCCACCCCACATTCCTACGCACTTCACATGACTGACTCTTCTTCTTGAACCCTTTCCTTTCAATGTACATCCTTAGATAGACTTTCCCTGACCCTGTACATAAAAAAGAAAAGAAATTTCTCTGAACTTTTCTGTATCAGTACCTTATTAGTTCCTTCTTGGTATATTTTATAGCCTTCAGTTATTTTATATGAGCCTGTTTTATGTTTAGTAACATTGAAAAAATCTGCATGTGGCTAAAGATCATGTCTTCCTTATACATCTCCTCTTTCCACAACATCTCACTCAGTTTCAAGCTCATTATGTGCTCAGTAACTAATGGCTGGCTGGCCAAGGGACACTCAGCTTACCTGTACAACTAGTAGCTAATACTTTGTAAAATCAGAGGTGTAATCTGTGCCAGAAAATGATACTAAGACATTTAAATGTTCCAGGTCCTGCAATTTTTTTTTTTTTACATAGTTTGTCTCAGCTAAGTACTGCTAACATTTCCCCCACTTTGTAGATGATTTTAAGTAAACATTCAGGGTCACACAGGAGTTCAGTGCAAGAGGAAAGTCTTCTATATAGCCATTTTTATTCCTAATATGTGCTTGGCTTTGTGGAATAGGGTTTCTACTCCCAATCTAGCAAATAACAGACAATATTTATTGATGATTTGCTGTGTGCCAAGAAATCTAATTACCACCTTGAATTATTTTTAGTAATATGACAAGCAATTTTGGAAACAAGTTAGCACTGTTTTTAGCTTTTATTTGGTGGAAGGATAATGTTAAAGGAGGGCATATTCACTCCTCTCATAATCTCACTGCATGAGCTACAGGTGAACTGTCACAATGGCTTTTTCCTTTCCTCTTTTCCCCAGGTCTCTCCATTTCTAATAGATACTTTGGCTTCAGCTTGCACTAAATCACATTAAGTGCCATGTCCTTAGAACAATGTCCCTCAAAATACTTGGCTACCCTTGGATACCACTGAGACAAGGTGTCTTGCATTTCAGATCAATTTCATGAAGAACCACAAAAAGAAAACCGAAGATAATAATTTACAAGATTTTCTTATTGCCTGCCAAGGGGATGGTGGGATTTTTTTAAACTTGCCCTCTGAAATACTTTCAGGTACCAACAAATACTGGTCTACCTCTGAATCCTGTAATTTTATCCAGTTTCATACCCTCAATATAAGTGGTTCTGGCAGAAGAACCTAAGCCCTCATATCTGTAGAAATAGGGCTAAGATTATCTACCTGACTCATGAGAATATCCTGTAAGTTAATTTAATTTGGAGACCTCTTGGAGATTTAAAAAAAAAAGAAAACTGTCTTGTATTTATGTAACTTCTATCTCATTGGAACTCTAAACAGATTTTGTTTGGTTTATCTCTTAGTTTAATAAATCTTGCAGGAGCTCCAAAAGATAGGTAGGGGGCAGTTTTTGCCTGCATCTTACAGAGTATAAAGAAACGTATCTAAGGTCATAGAGTTAGAGAAAAAACTTAGAAGAGAATTTTGTTATCCTTTCCCCCACTCTCATTCAGTACAATTCTGTTCCCAATTTGTATATACATGAATTAAAATTATGCATTATTTTTGTTTAACTATTATGTTATCACTTACATGATCATTTCAGGTTTCAAAGGACAGTGTTTTTATAATTAAATAAGAAAAGAAACTCAGGAAGTAATAATACTGTAATTGCGTGAACTCATATATGCATATGTATTTTCCTATTTAAATATTAGTATTTAATGTGAAATAAATAAAAAGTACACTAAGTAAGTTTATTTAAAGATTGTACTATTAGACTTTTAAAAATACACCTTTATCAAAAAGTCTTACAATGCATTGAAGTAACTTCATTATAGTCTTAAAATGATATAAAAACAGTAAAATGTCTCTTCTGTAATCTCTCTCTCCTGTCTTTCTGTAGACTGTTAGTCTAGCATAAAAAGGCTTTGAGGTGGTAAATCATAAAACCAATTTTATGACACGTTTTGTTGTCCAACTTCTCTAAAAGTACAAATAGGAAAACCCAGATATCTAAAGTTGGAGCTTCGTTTCACTTTTATATCTTCGGGAATACTGACTGGAGGAGAGGAAATAAATGAGATAGAAAGTGACCCCCAAATTCTTTATGAGTCAGTAATAGGACAGCTAAAAGGTTCTATATAAAAGAAAGAAACCTTTTGTTGTTTTTGCATGTTTTACAAAGAACGGAGCCAAATCAATGAGGCTAATGCTTAAGCCAAGTTCAATATATTTCTGGGGCACAATATTCCAGAAAAATACTCTATAAAATGTACAATTGCTATTGACAAGCAAAAGCTTTGCAACTTCTCACACTAAGCACGGAGTATCTTATGAAGACAAGGAGGAAGCAAATCAAAGAATAAACAGCACAGTTGAACAGACCCTGATGACTTGTGCTCCTTTGCATTTCTCTGCTTGATTTGGACAAAGAGCAGATATCTTTCCGGCTTCTGGTCCAGATATTCCCAACAGAATGTTCATCTCCAGTAGTGGCAGAGAGACACAGGAGAAAGGAAGAGAGGCACCCAAAGGAACAGTTCATTGCATCTGTCTCCCTCTAGTCCTTTGAGGCAGTACAGTGTGGGCTTAAATCTTAAACTCTAAAGTCAAAGTCCTACTTTTAAATCCCATGTATACCACTCACTAGGTATTCCTGACCACTTGATTGCAGGATCTCCATCGTCTAATCTTAATCTGTAAAATGGAAGTTATATCAACTTCCTCACGTAAGGCTATTTTATATGACGGGTTAGCTGTCATTAAAGTTGTTTGATATTTCAAATACCAACTTGAACTTGATAATATTAATCAACATACTTGTCTAGGTGAAAGATAGTGGTTTAAAATCCATTCCAATTTTCAAAACTCCATTCAATTTTTTTTTAAAAAATCCGTTTGTTTCCAGCTAGAAATAAAACAAAACTAGAAGACTACTATCCCCCAGAAGATACAAAAAAAAAGAGTAAAGACATGTTGAAATGCAGGAATTTTGCTTTGGAAGCAAACTGAAAAGATGGGATAAACTACTGAATTCTTAGTTCTCACCAAAGCAGTCTTCTGTGTGAAATGCTGCACCACCCATCTCCCGTCTCCCAGGCTTCTGGAGGTAAACAGTAAACCGAGCTTTTGAATAAACTTGAATGATTTTTCTCAGTTTGAAAAATTAACTTTAGAAAAGGTCCAAAAGAATCTCTTGTTTAGTATGCCCTTATTGAACACATGCAGTTTATCCAGTGGAGGTATTATAGAGTCTGGAGACATGAATAAACTTCAGTGTCTGGATATAGAGCCATGATTTTTGCCATGAAAATCCTCAGATGTGCTTGGCATCCTCTGACTGCTTAGTCACTGTCACCAGGTGTGCCTGTGTGAGTCACATGGATGGCTGATGTCCCTTATACATGCTCTAAACTCAGCCGTGGTTCTGTGGTTCTACTAGGGTGATTTAACCCACCACTATCTAACAACCGCAACTGGCTCATTGTTAAACTGGTGATTTATGTTTGTTGCCCAAGTGTTCAACTTCGGCAGAGGATCTACATTAAAATACTTTACTCCATTTCTCCATCTCTAATCCAGCTCCCTTATTTCAGCTCCCTTATCTACTTAGACTTAATTATCTATTATACTTCTATTTCTTTGTTATCTGCTGCCACAGATTTAAGCCAGCATTGATGGCCTCCTGGTACCTGCCCGCCCTCCTTCTCTGCAGCATAAACTTTGGGTCCCTACCTGCCATGTTCCATGTCATCATCCTTTAGGGTTTTGTATGATATTAGGGAATGTTTGAAATTTATCCATAGATGTTACTACCCCAAATGCCCTGTCCTGGTCACCACAGGAAGGAAACAAGTGTGACATGGATAGAAGTACAAGCTTGCAAGAGGTGGGCTAACCAGAAGTGCAGGGTAGCCCCGAGCAACTGCTGATGTGGCCTTTTATTGAAGCATTATGCAACAGGTGTTGGGGGCTGTGCACTGGAGCTACCTGTGTAATGGTCTAGGGGTTCGACTGCTGCACCTCAGATGTCCAAAGTATAACACCTGCTTGCTAACGAGCAACCAATCTTAACTCATTATCGCCTGCAGCTGCTTGAGGGCTTGTCTCCAGGCAGTCACACATCTCCATGTGAACTAGGAGATTGTCTCGTTTCCAGCACCTCCCTCAAGAACTGGTGGCCGCTCCCACAAACCTGGTGCTCGGTCTCCTACACACAGACTTTTAAAGGTATTCACTATGGAGATTATCTTGTAAGATACTTTTTGATACTGTTGCTGAGTAAGTAAACAGTATCTCTTTTCCATATTCTCTTGGCTCTCTGTACCTATTCTGCAATGCACGTTTATTATTATAATCATCTGTTGCATTGAACATCACCTTCCTTAGGCACCTGTAAACTAGGATTCATGTCATATGTCTCTCTCATAGCCTCACTATATAATATAATGAATGCAGTCACAGAGAAGACATTCAGCAAAGTGTTTACTGAGTGAATGACAAAGTTAATGTTTGCACATCTTTGATAGCCTTTCTGAATGTGGTTAGATGGTCAGCATTAAGATGACTCACAAACACCCACCACCAATGTCACATGAAACTAAATCTGTACCTAAGAGGAGAATCAAATCAATGAATGAAGCCATTTAAGGCAAAATATCATTAACTGAAAATGCTTATGTTTTCCAACCTACTGCTATTAAGTGAAGCTTGTGTATAGAAGAGAACCCTGTTATAAGTAAGATTGGCAATGCTTGTTAGCATTTGGACACACTGAGGCAAGAAATTGCAGCCCTCAAAGATCTGAGAAACAAAGTAAAATCCCTCAGCAACAGAATGGAGCAAGCAGAAGAAAGGATTTCTGACATGGAAGACAAAGCTATTGAACGTTCTCAAACTGACAAAGAGATAGAGAAATGGAAGACAAAAACAGATCATTCTCTCAGACAGCTCTGGGATAACTCGAAGAAAACTAACATTCGCCTTATAGGGATACCTGAAAACGATGAAGTGGCAACACAAGGCCCAGAGTCT
>CAUYON010093394.1:0-27590 GCA_963573935.1 Arctocebus calabarensis
TCTTTAAGGGCTGCTACTTCTTGGTCATCTTGTCTTTGAATTCATTGTTTTCTTGAGACATCTTTTGGTTCATCTTTTGAATTACTGCTTGAAATACTAATTCCATCTTTTCCTTCATTCCACTGATCTTATTTGCAATCCCGATTCTGAATTCGATTTCAGACATCTCAGCCATTTGCCTATGCAGGAGATCTTGTGCTGTGTCTGCCTTGTCATTACTTGGAGGTGTTGGTCTACTCTGATTATTCATATTGTGAGAGTTTTTCCATTGATTCCACCCCATGGTTGTTTTTCACCCGTGTGTCTGGACCTTCAAGTGGTGGGTGCAGGGCTGCGTGGTTGTCCAGGAAGTTTTTGGCAGGTGGTGGGCCTGCAGAGAGGCCTGGCAGTCGCCAGTGTGGTCCCTACAAGAAGACTGGCCTTCAGAGGCTCCATGAGTGCCAGGCAGAGGTCCTCGCCATGGCCAGGAGTGACCCTGGATGGAGGCCTGGTGGTTGCAGGTGGAGTCCCTGGCAGAAAGCAGACCTACAGAAGCCTGGCAAGTGTGGGATGCAGGGCCAGGCGGTCGCTAGGGGAGTTCCTGTTTGGGGGCAGGCCTGCAGAGGCCCTGTGGGTGCCAGGTGGAGGCCTGTGTGGTGGCTGGGACTGTCCCTGGCCAGGGGCAGACCTGCAAGGGCCCTGCGGGTGCCAGGAAGATGCCCGGGCAATTGCCAGGAGAGTTCCTGGCCAGGGGTAGACTGTGGAGGTCTGGCAGTTGCCAGCAGAGTCTGTAGCAAAGGATGGGCCTCCAGAAGCCCGGAGAGCACAGGGCACAGGGCCAGGTGGTCGCTGGGGGAGTTCCTTGCCCAGTGTGGACTTGCAGAGGCCTGGTGGTTGTAGTCAGAGTTACTGGCAGAAGGCAGGCCTGTGGAAGCCCTGTAGGCTCAAGCATGGGCTTCATGGTCCCAGGTGATTTACTGGCCAGGGCAGGCCTGCAGAGGCCCTGTGGGTGCCAGGTGGAGGCCTGCATGGTCGCCAGGGGAGTTCCTTGCTGGGGGCAGACCTACAGAGGCCTGGCAGTTGCTGACAGAGTCTCTAGCATACAGCGGACCTGTGGAAGCCCAGCAAGCATGGGCGCAGGACCAGGTAGTTGCCAGGGGAATTCCTAGCTGTGGGCCACCCTGCAGAGGCCTTACAGTTGCAGCCAGAGTTCCTGACAGAATGCAGACCTGTGAAATCCCTGCAGGCTTGTAGTACAGGGCCGCATGGTCGCCAGGAGATGTACTGGACAGGTGTGAACCTTCAGGGGCCCTGTGGGTGCCAGATGGAGGCCCACACAGTTGCTGGTGGAGTTCCTGGCCGGGGGCAGACCTGCAGAGGCCTGGCAGTTGCCAGCAGAGTTTCTAGCAGACGGTGGGCCTGCGGAAGCCCAGCAAACATGAGGCGCAGGACCAGGCAGCTGCCAGGGGAATTTCCGGCCAGGGGGCAGGCCTGCAGAGGCTTGGCGGTTGCAGGCAAAGTTCGTGTCAGAAGGCAGGCCTGTGGAAGCCCTGCATACTCAGGGCAAGGGCCGCTTGGTCGCCAGGGGCTTTAGTGGCCAGGGGCAGAACTGCAGGGTCCCTGCGGGTCCCAGGCAAAGGCCCGCATGGTCACTGGGGGAGACCTGACCAGAGGCAGACCTGCAGAAGTCTGGTGGTCACTTTCAGAGTTTCTAGCAGACTGCGGGCCTGCAGAAGCCCAGCAAGCATGGGGCACAGGGTCAGGCACTTGCCTGCAGCTTCCCTGGCCAGAGGGAGTGAGGCTCATTGCGGCCCTACCACCTGGAGTCTTTTCCTGGTGGGGTGCTTGTTCGGCAGGTGGGGATGGGGTGCTGCTCAGGGACCTCCTCCCTCAGTCTCAGTGAGGGTTAGGCTTCTGGTTCTTCAGGTAAGGGAGGAAGGGTGTACAGTAAGTTCAGAATGGTGGGGAACACTTTAGTTCAGTTTTTCAGCCTAGCAATAGAGTTTTCAGAGTCACACTGGGGTTCCTACAGCATTCTTCCATGGGGTGAAACAAGAGGTCCACAGTTCACTGCTTGTCTGTAAAAAACCCACAGGAGCAAAAGAGGAGGAAAAAAAGAAAGGAAACAGAAAAGCAAGAAACTCAGAGCTTTCTTGGGGAGGGGATGGACACTCTTCCTTTCAGGTGAATTTTGTACCTGAAGCTTGCTTTCTTGGGGTTGCAGCCTGTCTCAGCAGAGGTGACCCTCAGAAATCACTTCTCTGTCTCAGCTGGGCTCCCAGTATTCAGCTTAATTGCATAGTTTCTGGAGGTTATCTTCCCTTTTGGACAGGAGCCTTTTTCAGAAGCTGCTTCCAGTCAGCCATCTTGCTCCACCCCCTCCAATTCTGTTCTTTTCAAATCTATACCTTTTATCCTGAATTGTTTTTCTAATTTCTTTGTGTTGGTTTTTAATTTTCTGTTGGAGCTCATTGAGCTTCTTTACAATCCATATTTTGAGATTTGTACTATCATTTAATAATTTTTACTTGGGTTGGAATTCATGACTACAAAACTAGTGAGATCCTTTGAGGGTGTTGAAACGTTCTGTTTTTTCATAATGCATTTAATTAAAAAAGTTCTTATGCTGCTGGTTGCTTCTCATCTGGAGAAGCTGTTGCTTCTTATTTTTGAATGTACTTTCATTTGAATGGGGCTCTTTTATTTTTTATTTTTATTTCCTCCCTTGAGAGTGTGACTATAATGTATGTTTTGTTTGCTCATTTTTTTTTTCTATTCTTGGTGCTTTCAGGGGCTCAAAGATCTATGTGAATTCCTTGATTATAGGCAGCTTTTTTGTAGGACCTTTCTCATATGCTGACTGTAGCTGCAATGTACTGGGCATATGAACAGGCTTATTACCTTCTGCAAGACTGAGACTGGGAATTCTCAAGAAACTTAACCTTGTTCTCTACCACTCTGCACTCTTAAGGTAGGTTTTGTATTGGGTTGTACTGTTCAATCTTAATGCCAGTAGGTGGTGCTTGTGGACAAGAACTAGCTGTGGCAGAAGCTGATGGTTCTGTTTGATCTTGGTTTAAGAGGAGGGCCTCCCATTGTCTCAAAAAAGTGGGCTCATGGGAATTCCCAATGCTCTGAGTTTCTGCTCAACCCCAGAAGAGGAGACAAAGCTGCACGGGGTTGGACTGCCAGGATCACCCTCAGACACCACCATGATGAGCAGAAACACCAGCGTAGACCATCACAGGGGTTGGAGTGAGGAGGAGTTCTTGATGAAATATGCTGAGGTCTCTGCTGCTGTGGGTTGAGATACTGCACCAACTAAACCACCTGGGTGGGGCTTGCAACTTTCAGTTTAGACATCATCATTTACCTCTAGACTATAATGTAGCCTAGGGCCATCAAAAATTTCTGTCCTGTGGCTGTCCACCACAACAACCTCAGGGTACAGCTTCTTCTCTCATCCCCAAACAGACAGATATGTGGCCTTCTGCTACACTGCTGCAGGAACCCTGCCACTCGGTATAGGGAGGGAGATAGGCCCCACCTTCTATGCAAGCTCTTAAAAGCTTCTACAGCAACCAGACCAGAAAGCCAAACAACATTCTATGCAGCAATCAGCCTAGACTGGTCAGGATGCAGTTAATATGGCTGGTTTCCCTATATTTTGTTGCCTCTTCTAACACAGAGCCAACCAGAGAAAACCAAATATGCTTCCTAGACCTATCACATAAAATACATAAATAAATAAAATAAAGTTCTATTTTGCTTAGCATCAACTTCCTCATTCCAATAACTTCTAATCAGAGCATACCTGAAATCCTCTCTTTTTCTCCACCATAAAGCTTTCCGAATCATACTTGGATCATACTTCCTGCCTTTGAGTCTACACAAGTGATGGTTGCTGACTCTTTTCCTATAGTAAGCTCTAAGTAGATAGCCTCTGTTTTTCCTTATTTTGGTGAATATTTATTTATTTACCTATAAGAAAAGAGGAGAGAGAAACTAGCTGAACCATGAGAAAACAAGGGTGTTGTGAAGTTTGTCCTGAATCTCAGATCCTTCAAAACAAATTCATACATTCTAAAGTGCCTATGCTCAGGTTCATAAATAATAACAATAACAAAAAATGCAGCTTCTTATTATTTTACCTTTTAACTTAAAAAAAAAGTCCATTATCCAGTGACCTTCAGCAATATAGAACATGTTATTAGATATTCTCTCTGTAGGTAACATCCCAGTGAAAAATGTTGGTTTGTTTAATTGGAGGCCATTAAGATATGGGAGCCTGGGATTAGATTAAAATTATGTTTTTAGTGCCTATTAGGCGATAAATCAAATTTCATTTGTGACCAAATTGTAATTTACAACTTATGTGTTTTTATGTTGGCATAGTAAGAGGAAGATTTCAGTGGCATGGAAACTTTTTTTTCTCTGCTACACATTGAAAGAAAGAGCCGAGAGTTGTCTGGGGCCACACATTAAATATACAAACACTAGTAAAACCTGACTAGCATACATACACATACACAAAAAGTCAGTGCATGCTTTTCATGATCTCTGATACCACAGAGTAAGCAAAAAAAAAAAAAAAAAAGAAAGAAAGAAAAAGAAAAAATCCTCAGAAAATAAGTGTGCTGCCCATGGGCTACACCAGTTGGACACCCCTGTCTATATTGTTGACAATGAACTATGTAAATTGTTGAAAATTTAAGTATTCACTTAGCCAGATCTACCAAACTACTGAGTTGGTGGATGTAAGCAAGCAGATATGCAGAGTCTTTAAGACCAAGTGGTGTTATTGAGAACTGTGTTTCTATAGTGTTTTGTACTTATTTCCAAAAATATTATTATTCAATTATTTCTACATCTGAAATGTAACTTGATGCTCTTTGTCTTACAAAAATAAAAAGGTAGTCCTGGTTTTAATATTTCAGTTTTAGGCAAGTGTATCTTGAATGAGAGGAACCCTGGAACAATTCTGGGGACTAATTCTGCCTCTTGGTGGAAGAATACTGTGCAGCTATTCAGGGCTCAGAAGTCAAACAGCCATCCACAGAGATGCTTCCAAGAAGGAGGCTACAGAGGCAGACTGCTGTGCTGGGACGATGGTTGAAATGATCTGTATTTAGGTCTGAAATGACTATTAATTCATATGCATATGTCATTATTTAAACTGGATCAGTTTATAAGCCATTGCTTTCAAAATATAGCTTCTAAGACTATTAGATCTTGAGGTGAACTTATAGGAACACGGGAAAGCAACACAGTAATTAAAGGCAGCTCAGACTTCAGCTGATAAACATCAATGCATTTGACAGAATTAATATTTAGAATCAGAAAAATCTTCTGCTAGACCTTTGATCTCCCAGACACACCTGCACATTTCACAAGATTGAATTGTTGTTTTTTTTTTATTAAATCATTGCTGTGTACATTAATGCAATCATGGGACACAATGTGCTGGTTTTATATATCATTTGAAATATTTTTATCAAACTGGTTAATATAGCCTTCACTGCATTTTCTTAGTTATTGTGTTACAAGACTGAATTCTATGTTAGGAAACTCAGTAGAAATGTTTCAGAAATTCCCTCACTATTACTTCTATTTGGTAATAAAACAACATTCAGTCCAGTGTCATGTTGGTCTGTGCACCTATATTCAAAGACATTATATTCCTCCATAGTGTATTTGGGAACTCTTCTAATCCATCATTGCATGGCTTAAGTATTGCTGGGTGGCAAGTTTCTTTCCTAATTCCACTAATCCATGCCTTTAGTGAAATCAAATAGACTATTCCCATTTCAGAATAATGATCATACTTCAGAGAATTTTCACATATAATAGGTCACTGGCATTCAAAGTGTGGTCCAAAGGCCACCAAGGGTGTGAGAAAATGACTACTTAGGGAATCTCACACCAGACATACTGAGTGAGACTCTTTGGAAATGGGATCCTATAGTTTTGCATTTTAAGAAGCTCTCCATATGAATCTTATACATACATACATTTAAGAACCATTGCCTGCAGTCCTCAAACCACTGTAGGAGATGGTTTGGTGAACATCTTACTTGTTTTTAGCAACAAATGAATAGTTGTTGGCCAAGTGAATTATTAAATAATGGAAATCATTTAAAATATATGGCAAATATGTGTCAAAGAACACTTTTATATCTTGTATCTTTACATTTCATATCTTATACTTTGTTTTTCTATCAAAAATGCCTGGAATGTCTGTTTGAATTAAGGTTTCCCAGCCAGACTTTAGATACACATTCTGTGTTCCTACACAGTAATGCAGCTTCATTCAGAACCCTAGACAGCAGTCACCTTTCATTATTGACAAATGCAGTAGCCAAAATAATGATGGCAATTAAATAAAATTTGACTTAGTTTATTATCACAAAAGCCTCAAGTAAAAGGTTCTATTATCTGTATTTTATATGTGGAGGGAAGAAAAAGGGCAAAGAAGATGAATAATTTCCTCAATATCCATTAAGAAGGAGATTCATTAGCTTAATTTATGTCATCAATCCTTGATGGTTCTATGAATATGGAAAATGCTTATAGAGTACATTGCCTACCAAATCTTATATTTGAACAAAGGAAGACATTATGGAAAGGTGTCATGCCATATGAGTCATATGTCATGAGTTCTTTCTCTCAAATCAAATATTATATTTAGTGACAATCTTCTAGGTATTAGAAGTTGAATAGCAAGAGCCAGACATCAAGGCAAGACAAAAGCTTAAGGAAAGCTTCAGGACAATGCTCTGTTCTCAAGAAGTGGCCATATAAGAAAATCAACAATGAATTCAGTGGAAAATCATATCGTTGTTGCAATGAACTGAAAGTATATAGGGAAAGGAACGTAAGCTGAATTATGGAAGGAGATAAGAATGAATAGTCTAGCATGAAGGAAAGCAAAATGATTTATCTCTGGAGGTAGTCTTTCAGGAAAATTTTGAGTGTACTATTCCAAATGTGCTGCAACAACTGCATGTGGCCATCTTCCACTATGGGGAGGGAGTAGTCTTCTATGAGAAAAATGCAGTTAATGTGCAATCTGCATGAAAGGCAGTGAGCAAAAAAAAAAAAAAAGGGAAATGTCAATAAAAAGCATTTGACTCCCTGGATCTAGGCTTGCTTGGAGTCTGAATTTTTTTTAATATTTGAGCTGGCCCATTTTATTTCATGATTAGGCAAGTCTGGGCTTTTATATTTACTTAAATTTTTTGTAGCCAAAAATATTCTGACCATTAAATCAATAAAAAGAGTAAAAGAATTCGCTGTTATCAAGAATCTTATAAACAGTCAAATAAGAATAGTAATAATTATAAGTCAGTGTGATAAATGTTATATTAAATGCAAGCCCTAGGCAATATCCTAGTATGGAAAATGACCACATTACACTTTGTCTAAAGTTATGAATCAAATTTATGCTACTGAAAGGTATCAGTAGGGATTCTTTAACTTTTATCCTCCCTCCTTAATCTTTTTACTCTATTATAAACAGAAATAAACATTAAAGTAAATGAGCATATGTTTCTTCTAAATGTGTAGCATGTAAACATAACAAATGGCACAGAAACCACCAAAGACATTTGTACGTATCTTCCTTTATTTTCTTGATTTATTAATGAAGTTATCATTTACAAGGAATTTCAAATAAGACTATGGCTAGGCAAACTTGCTCAAACTTAATATCAAAAAATGCTATTTATATTCTCTTAAAAGCCTTTATTCTTTAGTCAAATAGAGAATGCCTAATTCAGTGATGTTCCTAGGTTCAGAGAACTTCTGAAGGCAGATAAATAGTCCCTAAACATTTTTATGATTTTCTTTTAGCTTTAAGAGAGTATACTTAAGGAAAAAGGTAGTTCAAAATGAGAAAAGGGGAATAACTTGACAGAAGATAATTTGACAGGTGTAATTAATTATGTATATGTTTTCTTAACTATAGTAGTGGACATAAAGGCAGACATTGGTTAAATTTTAAGTTGGCTCCAAGTTACAGCCAAATAGTTAATGGAAGGAAAAAAGACATGTTATACCGGATTTCCAAAGGGAAAGAGTACCAAGACTGGGTAGGCTTCGACATAACTCAGAGGAAAGAAGGAATCTTAGCTCCAAGAAAATTTAGACAGTTAGTGTGAACTCGTAAGATAAGGGGAAAAGGATGCCAAGAGGAGGTAGGAAGAAGGCAGTCTTCAGAAACAGATGGATAATTCAAAATATGCATATTCTAAGCAAAAATAAATAAATAGAGTTCTGTCCCATGTACTAGTTAGGATATTCTAATATGTAGAGAAAAAAAAGAAGGAAACTAACCTGTTAAGATCATTTTCTGTTTGCTAATTTCATAATTCATGAAGACAAGACTTTTGGTGAACCTGAATTGGAGCAAAGCGAGCCCTCAATAGTACAAGAGTGTACCATCTCCTTACAGCTAAACACAGAGTGTCTTGTCACTTAAGAAATCTCTAGAAACAGAACTAATGTTTTTCCTCCAGAAAGAAAGAGGGAGTAAGAGAGAGGAAAATGACTTTTTTTATGGTGTATAACTTGTCTGTTTTTAAAAGAGGGCTTAGAGGCAATTAAAGAGTAGATAGTAAACTCCTTAAGGACTAGCACTCTGTCATCTCCATCTACCCCTGACAACACCTCCTAGTTCTGCATGTGGTAGTAGGATTAATACAAATCTAATGATACAGGTGGATTAATTAATATTCAGCAGAATAAACAAATCCAAAAGGCAATCATTGCCTTTTTCTACTGAAATAATCAGAATGCTTGCAGCCAACATAGGAGAATCTCAGGACTGAGCACAATGCTGGCTTCACAGTAGAGGCTTTAAATAGCTGACATTTTGAATGAACATATGAATGCAACAGATTCAAATTTCTGGATTGTTTGTTTCATCTTCTTTTTATATACTCTCAAATTACTAATGCAGCATCAAATGCGGACAAGTATTAACTAAAGCAGAGTGACCAGCTTCTTCCTCTCCTGGCCTCATGGTTTTGACAATAGTAGATGAGATTTAGATGCAGCAGTCAGGATATTATTCTTCTCTGAAGATAATTCCCTAAGTAGGAAGAAAGTGTCTTCAGGCCCCCCAAATGAGTTCACAGAGGCATAGATGTTGACCTTAGAAAAGGGATATTTTTTCCTCTACTTGCTCTTATTTAAATGCTGTGACCAAGTTTGCAACTTTGTGGTTTATTTGCAGAAAATCTTTTGCATACTGTCATACTACTTGCTTAGAGAACATACTTTGCGGCAAACTTCGGAAGACCGCACACCGTATAACCAAAGGATTTAAAACCACGGGTCACTTTTTTGTCTCTCTTCACTTCGTTACTCTTGATGAAAAAGAAGGCACAGAATATTTTCCAAGCAACTGACTTCTGTTTTTTTTTTTTTTTTTTTCAAGTGGTACTTTAAGTGTGAGATGCCCTGGTTAACATTAGGCATTCACCTTTTCAGGGATGGGGAAGTGTACTTATAAATAGAATGTAATTTTTGTTTAACTTATATAATTTATCTGAAGATTTTTTAAAGCAGGTGATTTTTTAAAGCAAGGTGACACTTCAAAGTCCCTTGTCAGTTCAAAAAAATATGAAATCTCACGTAAACAGTTGTGTTTAGGCCATCCTGATCCTGAAATCACATTTATTTAGTGAAAGTGTGCCACAATGACACCCTCCTCCCCTGAAAGTGAAGAAATACCAGCCTATACCATCATCCCATGGAGACTATCTCTTCAAACATCCTATTATGCAAAAACAGAAATAATGTTTTCCTTTTGGTGCAAATATGATGACAAAAATCTCCCAAAAGAATGAAGCTTAAAATTGAACTTGAGCTGCCTAAAGTCAAGGGAAAGCTTATTTCAATGTATTTCTCTATTGCTGCACTGTCACTTATTAGAACAGAATTCTTTGAAAACATTTGCTTCAGAATATGATAAAAGCATCTGACTCTTTCCCCAAAACTCACATAGACAAGTAGTATATGCATTTCAAGCAGTCTACAGAATCCAATGGAGCCCATTTATGGAATTTTTAGGGGATACTTGGACTCCAGGTTAAAAATCTTTTCTCCAAAATTTTTTTTTATTTTTCTGTACCTCCTATGTTGGTCAAAGTAGGGAAAATAACACATATTCTGAAAAAGAGAAAAAAAATAAAGAATCAGGAACTCCTAGGCCACCTTTAAGTGTTAAAAGAAAGCACTGTAATTCTAAATACTTGAGCCAAACCCTTGATTTCTGATTGAAGCTGCAGAGTTGTCAAAGACCATAAGTATATGATGCATTATAAAGCATCATAATACAGCATCACAAGTGGTAAGGTGAGGTTAAAAAGAGTGTTGTATGGGAGTACAAAGGCTCAATGGGTGTGAGGAATGGCTGGAGAACAACAAGAATGTCTTCAAATCAAAAATAACGCTGAGCTAAGTCATGAACAAAGAGGAACAAGCCTGTGATGCAGGAGGCTGGAGCGATTGCATAAGGTCTGAAGGCCATAAAGAGTATGATACTTTCAGAGGATGGCGAGCAATGGTGTTTCTGAAACATAAGAAGTGGCAAAAATGAAGGGGGGAAGAGTAGTAGTTAGGGGCTATAAGAGCCTTGTAGAGCTTGGACTTCACTGAAGGAAAAGAAGAGTAACTAAAAGAATTTAAGATGAAGAGAGCCAGCCAGTTAACATTTTAAAAAGGTCATTTGTAGAAACAAACAATATTTAATTTCTGCATTACCAAAGAGTTCTAAGATTTAATTCCAACTCTGGATAATTCCAAAACAAATAGTCAGCAGAGCATTTAGCCACTCCTCTCACCAGAGACCTTTAGCTTTGCGTGAATGGGCAAGTCTTTACTCTAAGTCCTTCTAGTTGCAGAACATAAATAATGACCACATTCCCAATAAAGATGAAAAGAGGTCTTTGAAATCATTGAATTAGCTCCCTATTACTACTGCAATACATTACCACAAAACAATACAAATTCATTATTTTATAGTAGGTCAGAAGTCTGACAGGAATTTTATTCAGCTGTAGCCAATGTGTCAGCAGAGCTGTGCTGCTTTCTGGAGGCTCGAAAGAATATGTTTCCCTGCCTTTTCTAACTTCTAGAGGACACCCAAATTTCTAGGCTCATAGCCTCCCTTCTCCATCTTCTCTCCAACCTTTATTTCACAGTAGCATCAAGGTCTGGCAAGAGGTGGGAAAAGTTCTCCAGGTCAGATTGTGTCAATCTGGATAATGAACGATAGTGTCCCTATCTCAAGGTCTGTACCTTTAATTACTGCTTCAGGATAAATTAACATTTTCAAAAAAACTACTTTTAAGTTTGGGGAATTAGAGCATGGGCATGTTGGAGTAGCAGGCAGGAAAGGGGATCATTCTGTCTACCACAAAGAGATGTGGCAATGTCCCCTGCCTTCAGTTGTACTGCTTGGCCAGTGACAGACAATCCAACAACGAAGTGTAACATCATTTCATCTACTTTTTGATATCTTTAGCTCACTTAAAATATTTGACAAGATGCATTGTTATGTCTAAACAGATTCCTTGTTTTAGAAACAGCAACTACCTTCATTCCTCATTGAGGGAAGCATCAGGTTTTGAATGCATTCTCAGTGTCACTGCACAGAAAGAGGAATCAGTACATGAGTTAGTCCTGGCAGGTCAGGTCAGCAGTGCAAGTTAGCAGGAGAGTTTGGGACAAATGACAGCAAAAGAACAAGCTAAGGGCTAATACAGGATTTTGAAGATTCAACAAAGTAATAGGATTCTCCTAAGATTAAGGCAAGATATAATGATGAAAAAATAATATCAAAGCAACAAAGAATAATACAAATATCTGTGTATTTAGTATTGTTTAAAATAATCTACTCGACCTTGTTAACAGGCATTCCCCATCTACTTCCTATGTCCCAAAGGCAAAGTTAATGCATGCTTGTATTTTATATAGCAACCAGTCTATTACCCATAATAAACCAATAAATAGAAGTAGTAGCTTAAGCATAGTAAGTCTTCCAGTGCCTGGAAAATACGTTTATATTTCAGACAAAGAACCAAAGTTCTCTGTCCCCTCTGGCCTTTAACTATTCTAGAATGCTAAGTGTTTTCCAGTACAAGCTCACCTGCTTCACAGGAAATTGCCTTTCCAATACTTACTTTCAGGAGAAAGTAGCCAAGCACACATATTAATCAAATGTTCAGCCTCCATAATCTAGCTATGTTCAGTATATGTTTCCAAAGCGTCTGGAGTCTGATCATATTCAAAATTCATCACTAGTTAAACCTTAATTTTTAAAAAAAATCTTTGCTTTATTTTATTGAAATCTAGTCTGTGTTTCGTGGTATTAATCCTAAAGTAAATTGAAGTTATTCTGCTTTGAGAAATTAGATGCCTAGAGAGGTAGAAAGGTCACTATCATATGAGATGTTTTGGCATATGGATGACTGGGCAGTGGGGTACTCAGAGGGGATTCATATGCAGAAGTAGAAGGAAGTAGAATGTTTATTATTTTCCAAACCTGAAATATAATGGTCAATCACATATAACATATTACAATAGTTCTGAATATTGTTGATGCATACTCATAGGAATGTTACCCTAAAATGTCCCCTGAATGCTCTGCTCCAGATCAAGTAGCCCTGAGCGGAGACACACTATGCAGTCCTACCGACAAAGTAGACAGCTCTGGAATGTGATCCGAGATGCAACAAAGGTTGCCTTTCTCCCTGGTCTGTGAGAATCCCTCACAAGAGCAAGGATTTGAGGTATTCCAGAAAGCCAAATAAAATTTGTGTCAACTGAGAGTATTGGGGAAAGATTACAGGGAGAGGCCCTGACCAAGTGATCATGATGAGTTTAGAACTGGTGAAACAATCTTGGAAGAGTCGGTTTCAAGAGATACAGAGAGAAATTTGGACAAGAATTGAAGGTCTTCCAGGTCAACTCTGTACAGGAGTCCTTAAAGCACAGTCAGAATATGGAGAAAACTAAATGAAAGTATATAGAGTCTGGACTCTGTCCTATAGGCAATGACACCTAGAAACAGGCTCTGGACAGGAACAGAGGATCCAACCTGAAGTCGTCTTGGGCAGGCCTTCAAAAAAGCAGACAGAGAAGAATAAGGGCTGTGTGCTCTGTAAATGATAACTGGAGATGATTCTGGACGTGGCCACTTCAATGGTTTGGCATTACCTCTGCTTATTTCCTTTTATGTTCTCAGAAATCCTGCTTTTAAAGAATAAATCCAGTCTCACCTATATGTACTGAGTGGAAAAGGGAACAAATAGTTTTTGTTCACACGTTTGTAAATGTGGCCTGAGCATGTTTGGTCCAAGGAGTACTCATACTCGTCAGTAGATTCCCCAGGACAGAGGGTTAGGGAGAGGTCTGGCGGACAAAAGGAGAAGGGGAGTTCCCCAGAAGCTCATTATTTCAAACTGGCACATTTCCAAACATTTTCTGGTAATATATGGGCATGACAGTCTTGAGAACTAGAATGAAAGGGTATGAAAGGAAACAGAAATAGAGCAACAATTAAGTCAATGTGTTTCATATACAGAAGAGCTGTGCAGAGAGCATGGACAAAAGATGACATGTTTTTGCTCTTATGCACAGTCCCCACTCCTGTCATGCCTGCAATTTCTATAGAGAGAAATATCAATGACTGTGTATGCTCCCAGAGGCCTGGGAAATTTTCCGGAGCGCCAGTGTCTGCTGGAAAGTAGACTTTCGATTTTTTATTTGCTTACCCCTATGAGCAAGAATGTTTGAGTATATACCAAACCCCTCTAAAGTCAGTATATTTATTTAGATATCATAATAAAATGTACCCATATAAAACATCAAAAATAGGAATTTTTAAGGGGTAACATAAAAAGGGGTGATATAAACATATATTTTATTGCTTTTTTTAAGGCAGAGTCTTAGTTTGTCACGCTTGCTAGAGTTCTATGATGTCATAGCTCACAGCAACCTCAAACTCTTGGGTTCAAGTGATCCTCTTGTCTCAGTCTCCCAAGCACCTGTGGCCAATCACAAGGCCCAGCTATTTTTAGAGATGGGGTCTCACTCTTTCTCAGGCTGGTCGTGAATTTGTGAGTTCAGGCAATCTACCCACCTCAACCTCCCAGAGTCCTAGCATTACTTGTGTGAGCCACTGTGCCCAGCCTAGGATAAACTATATTTTTTAAGCCACCATTTTTATTGTATAAAATATATGTTTTATATATTTAGGCACATTGCACTTATTAACCCATGTAAATGCTCATGGGTTAATATGAATTCATTTCAGGAATGATCTGAGCATTTACATGGGTTAGTAAGTGCAATGTGCATTTAGGTATATACTATAGTTATTAATCCCTACTTTACAGACCAAAAACTGTGGCATAGTACATGCTATAGTTTGAATGTTTGTGTTTCTTCAAAATTTACTTTGAAACTCAATCATCATTATGCTGGTAACAAGAGATAAGGCCTTTGGAGAAGGTATTCTTCTATGACACCTCTGCCCTTGTGAATGAGATTGATGCCCTTATGAAAGACGCTTCAGGGAGCTGGCTAGCCCCTCTGCTCATTCAGCTATATAAGTTTACAGAATTAGTCCCTTTTCACTCCTTCTGCTACGTGAAAATGCAGCAAGAAGTGTCATTCGCAAACAGAGAGCAAGCCCTCAGTAGACACCAAATATGCTGGCACCTTGATCTCAGAGAACTCAGCCTCCAGAACTGTTAGAAATAAATTTTAATACCTATAAATTACTTAATTTAAGGCATTTTGTTATAATAGCATGAATAGATATCATATAAAACATAACTCATAAAATGAGGTGTTGCTGAATCAAATACCTAAAAATGTGGAAGTTATTTGGATCTGGGTAATAGGTACAGGCTAAATTACTAAGGGCTATTCTGGTGAGGGCTTAGAAGAGGATATAAAGAGAGCCTAAATATTCATAGAGATGACGTAAGTGGTTGTGAGCAGGATGTGGGTAGAAATATGGATATTAAAGGCCACTCCGATGAAATGACAATAAGGAATATGTTATTGGAAACTGGGAAGAAAGGTCATTTTTATTATAAGGTGACAAAAAACTTGACTGAATTGTGTTTGTGTCCTAAGGTTTTGTAATAGGTAGAAGTGAAGAGCCATGAATTAGGGTATTTGGCAGAAGAAATCCACAAGCAAAGTGTTGAGAGTGCTACCTAGCTCCTCTTGACTGCTTACAGTAAAATGCCAGAAGAGAGAATCAAAAGACAGAGTTTATAATCAAAATGAAAGAATAATTTTCATTTGGGGGAGATTCAAACACCCATGGAACTTCAGTATTCACTACATCAGTGGTTCTCAACCTTCCTAATGCGATGGCCCATACAGTTGCACATAGTTCACCTCAAATCTCTGCTTTTTGCATTCTAGCAATGTACTTCTTGGTCATCCCAGGTGTGATGCCAGTATAGTATGGGCTGCAGTAGCCACTACTCTAGAAGACACAGGGAACAAGCCTTGGTGGTACCCATATGGTGCTATCTCCACTAGGGTCCAGAGCACATGAACTATGGGGGCATAGCGCACTCCAGCTGGATTCAGATGTCCTAGAAAGCCTTAGGGCCTGGTAGAAAATTGCTACAGGTTTAGGGGAAGCACAGAAAGCCCCCTTCATGGCAATGCATGCTAGAGTTCTGGGTTCCTGACTGTAGTGCCATCAGTATACAATTTCAGCCTGGTAGAGGTGTAGGCAGGTGACTTTAACCCATGAAAGCTATTGTATTGATTATGCCCAGAAAGTCATAAGGGCAGTTTTCCCAAAGCCTCAGAGGCCCAACCCCTACCCCATTATCTCTGCAAGGTGGGACATAGAGTCAAAGAAGATTATTCTGGAGCCTCAAGATTTAACATCTTTAGCACAGTGGTTACAGCACCAGCCACATACACTAAGGGTGCCAGGTTCAAACCCAGCCTGAGCCAGCTAAACAATGACAGCTGCAACAAAAAATAGTTGGGCATTGTGGCGGGTGCCTGTAGTTCCGGCTACTTGGGAGGCTGAGGCAAGAGAATCGTTTAAGCCCAAGAGCTTGAGGTTGCTGTGCTCTGTGACGCCATGGCTACTGAGGGTGACATAGTGAGACTCTGTCTCAAAAAAAAAAAAAAAAAAAAAAAGATTTAACATCTGTCCAGTTTGGTTTTGGACTTACTTGGGTCCAAACCTTCCTTTCTTCCTTCTTATTTCTCCTTTTTGGAATGGGAATTTCTATCCTATGCCTATACCACCATTGTATATTGGAAGCTGATAACTTGTTCGATTTCATAAAGTCACAGATGGAGGGAGAATTTACCTGAGGATAAATCAGACCTTGAGTCTGCCCCATATCTGATGTAGATGATATTTAGATGAGATTTTAGAGACAGACATTAAAGTTAGGACTTCTGGGGCTTTTGAAGAGGGAATGAATGTATTTTATATGTGAAAAGGACATGAATTTGGGGAAGTTAGGGGGTAGAATTCCAGAATTGGAATGTTTATGAACCCCCCAATGTTTATGTTGCAACATTATCTCAATATGATAGTATGAGGAGGTGTGGCCTCTAGAAGGTGAAGAGAACATGTGATCTCTACTCACATGAATGGAATTAGTGCCCTTATTAAAGGGTTTGAGGCTATTTGTTTGGCTTCTATGGCCTTCCACTCTTCTACCTTATGAAGAAGCAGCAAAAGATACCATCTTTGAAGCAGAAAGTCCTCACCAGGCACCAAATCTGCCTGCCCTTTGATCTTGGATTTTCATGCCTCTAGAAATGTAAATAAATAAATTTGTGTTGTTATAAATTACTCAGTGTAAGATAATTCTTAGATAACAGCAGGAACAAGCTAAGATAGTGTAGACAGTAACCCATGCAAGGTCACACAGCCAGTAAATACCAGAACTTGGATTCAAACCCAATAGTCTGGCTCTAGCACCTGAGTCCTAACTTCTGCATTCCTCTCTCCTGCCTCCCAAATTGTTCTCCTACTGCACTGATCATGATGATATTAACTAATTTCTTGAGGCATGATGTGTACTTTGGGTGAGGTTAATCATTAATGACAGTGTCTATAAATCCATTTAAATATCTTCTTAGTAATCATATCTGATTAGATTGTCATTGTTAGTTTTTTTTTTTTAACCACTAATGTAGTTGACTGGAACTTTGAATGGATAGGACAAGTGCCAGCATGACAATTTTCTTTTGCTCCCTTCTGGATGTGCATTATCTAGTCACGTGTTCTTAGAAGAAATATTTTAAGTTTCTTGCTAATTTTATGAGGAGTAGTATGGTTCAACAAGATTGTTGACCTTTACAGTGATTTACCCCAGCAACAAACAGCTCACTACTTCACAGTAAGCTAAATTCAAGTCACTTTCCACTCCCACTCAACTCCTTGGGATTCTGTAGGTTTGTATAGGACATCATACAGTTTCAGCATGGGCCTGAGTGCCAATCAGCAGCAGAGCTTAAGAAATTTCCTTTCTTAAAATAAACATAAATAAAAGTTCTAAAAGTTTTCCCATACCATAAGGAATTTTCCCTTGCAGTGGAGGCATGCACACATTACTTTGGAGACTACTCCCCTAATACCTTTTAAAGTGGGGTCCACAAACCATCTTCATCAGAATCAACAATGTCTTATAAAAAATCTTGGTTGCTGGACTTAAGTTCATATTTATTGTATGAAAATATTGGGATAGAATCCAGGAAATAGGCATTTTTAACAAGTTCTGCAGGTGATATTTATACATCTTGATGTTGATCACCACTTCTTTAGGGGTTACTTAGTCCCTAATACAGCAGTAGCTTCCAAGGTTACAAAAGTGCCTTATTCAATCCACAGAAGGCCAGAATTGGATGAAAGGCAGAGGAAGGAGGAATTCTCTATTTTCTTCCTGCCTCACTGCTTGAGCTGGAACATCTCATCTCAACTTTCCTGGCCCTCCCTAGGGTTTACATCATCACATCCTTGGGTTCTCAGTGCTTCTTGAACTGCCCTACACCACCAGCTTTTCTGAGTCTCCAGCTTGCAAGTGGCAGAACATAGGATTTCTTAGCCTCTACAATTGTGTGAGCCAATTTCTCATAATAAATCCCTGTGTATGTGTGTTGTTTCCCTGGAAGACCTTGAGGAATACAAACCCCAGCAAAAGTTTGAATATCAGGATAAAGAACCAGTGACTGATTCTCCTTCTTCTGCAGAGAGGACACATTTGAATACTCTTTTCAATGACTCAGATATATTTCCTTTCTTCAGTTTAATTATAAGAAACTTGGGAAATAAATGTGTTTGCTTTCACATAATATTTAGAATTCCTGATTCAGCACTAGACTATAGTAGGTTATAGTCAGCAAATAGCTTTTATCTCACACAATGTCTGATTAATTCACAGTGGCCAGAGGAGTGCTCTTGTGGACAAGGATTCTGAGACTGAAAGGGCATAGTCATCTATCTGTGATGTATTATCAATATCTGCATGCAGACAATGTAGAAAAATAGAAACTCAGAATGGGCATCTAACAACACAAAGGAGCTTTCTTAATAGCTTACTCTCAAAATTAATAGGGAAAAATATCCCAAATAAAGTATATATCAGCAAATCATCTCTTACTTAGGGAGCTACATGCTTTTTTTCAGATCATCCATGTCTTGGCAAGTCATTCAAAGAATGAGGAAATAGACACTTAAAAGAGATATTTCTGATATATTTCTTATATGCCCCACATATAGGCTACATATATAGAACCTGAGTCAGGAGCAGGTTGGAAGCAACCCTTGGATAGCTCCCACCACATGAGTGACAGGAAACAGAAAGCTACAACTTAAAACAAGAATATAAGTTTAGTTATTTAAAAATTACAGTTGTCTGGATCAATCTATGGTAGGGTTAGCCATCCCCACTTATCACAGCAACTCTGAATGCATGATAAAGATGACCCTGAATCATGAGAGAGCTTGATGTGAGTATTCACAAAATAAACTTACTTGACTTACTTGAAAGCTCTAATTATAAATCAACTTTTATTTCTTCTCTCTCTCTCCCTCTCTCCTCTCTTTTTGAAACAGGGTCTTGCTCTGTCAGCCAGGCTAGAGTGCAGTGACACAATCATAGATCACAGCAACCTTGAAACTCTTGAGCTCAAGTAATCTTCCTGCTTCAGCCTCCCTAGTGGCTAGAACTACAGACATGTGCCACAATGCTCAGCTTAGTTTTAATTTTTTGTAGACATAGCATCTCACTATATTGCCTAGGCTGGTCTGAAATCCTGGCTTCAAATGATCCTCCCAAGTTGGCCTCCCAAATTTCTGTGATTATTACCATGAACAACTACAACTGGCCTTAGTCTGGATCATCTTGACACACAATAAAGGATAAGGTACATGACTGATAAAATCATCCATTTTTTATTCTGATACCTGCAATTGTTACACCAATTGAATAGAGCACTGCAAACCCAGGCAGTGGAAAACCATGCAGAGACACAGGCATACACACATCAGCTGTGACTGCAACCTTGTGGAGAGTTTTGTACTCAGGTCAAGCCACAGAAGGTGAAACAGGTCAAACAACAATTAACACAGCGGTATGCATCTGGTTCCCACTGTTTCTCTATTTGTAACATTTTTAGTAAAATCAAATGGCTTTAGGATAAAGAGAAGTGGGGTCAAATCCATTGGACACATTTCAGGTTTTATTATCCTAGGCATGTCTGTAGCATTTATTAGATGTACCCTTGTTATTTGTAGTATGCTCTCTTAGTTTCCATGACAAGGAACTTAGCTGGTTCTTTTCATATTTGGATAATTCCTATTCTGTGTCTTCTTCATGCATTCATTTTCTCCATCTCTCTTCTATCAGCCTTGTCATCCTCACCTCTCTCCTATGACTGCCTTTCAGCACTACTAATCTGTTTACTATTTCTCCATGCCTTGGCTCATGTTGCTCTTAATATAGACTGCCTGTCACTATACATAGCTAGACCTAGTCTTCAAAATTTATCTAAGGCATTATTTCCTGCAACAGGTCATCTCTGAGACTAATCTACCTACCACTCTAGTCAAAGCACCCATTCTCCGTAATACCAGTTGCTAAGTGACAACTTCTATTATACTTTGTACTACAGAGTGTTGTGATTGTCTGTTATCCTAGAGGGCAAAAATGGTGCCTTCACCATGCTGGTCCTAAGTGTCTAGGACAGTAATTGGCATATAGAACAAAGAAGCTAAATAAATGTTTTGTAGCTGGATAGAGAAATGATTTGATAGGAGAACCAGAGCAGAATTATTTATTGCAATAATGTCTAATATTCATTGGGTTTTCACCTCAAGCCTCAAATTGGAAGAACAAAAGAATATTCAAAGAATTAAAGTGGAAATTATTATTATTATTTTATATTAATATAGATGGACATACAATTAGGTTATAGAGTTTGCTTTTGTAAGGTTTAAGTCCACATTAAATGGTTAAATCCTTCATCCAGAAAGTATACAACATACTTATGCAATGCCCCTGCTGGATGGGAATTTACCCAATCCCGTCCCACCTTCTCACTTGAATTTCATTCAGTTTTTCTTTTTTTCTTTCATGTATGCATGTACTTGTTAATCTATTGGTTCCAATTGGTCACCGAGTATATGTGACATTTGTTGTTCCATTCTTGTGATACTTTGTTTAGGAGAATGACCTCCAAGTCCAGGTTGTTACAAAATGACTTCCATGACCTCCAGGTGGTTACAAAAGATTGAAATCTCTATCTTTTTATGGCTGAATAATATTCCATGATATACATATACTGCAGTTTAGTAATCTATTCATGGTTGAAGGACACCTGGATTGTCTTTGGAATTGTGGATTGTCCCACTATAAATATTCAAGTGGTAAAATATCTCTTATTTTTCTTTTGGGTAGATATATAGTAATGGGATTGCGGGAATAAAGGGAGGTTTACTGTTAGTTCTTTGCAGAATCTCTATATTTCTTTTTCACAGAGACTGGCTGGTTTGTGGTCCCACTAACAGTGAATGAGTGTTGCCTTCTGTTCATACCCACACCATCATCTGTTTGTTTTGGGACCTTGTCATGTGGGCCATTCTCACTTTGGTTAGGTGCTATCTCAAGATAGTTTTCATTTACATTCATCTGATAAGGGATGATGAGCACTTTTTCATGTGTTTCTTGGCCTTTTATCTGCCTTCATGAGAAAGTTTCTGTCATGTCTCTTGCCCAATTTTTAATGAGGTTATTTGATCTTTCCTTGTTCATTTTCTTAAGCTCTTTATAGATTCCACTTTTTAGCCCTCTGTCAAATTCACCTGTTCTGTAGATTGTCTCTTTGCTTTGTTAATTGTGTTCTTAACTGTGCCAGAGCTTTTTTGCTTGATTATCCATTTATCTAGTTTTGTTGTTGCTGTGATTGCCAGTGGGGCCTTCTTTATAAATTCTTTTCCTAGGCTTATAATATTAAGAGTTTTAGTTTTCCCCCACTTTCTTGAGGGTTTTTATAGTTTAATGTCTTAGATTTAAATCTATTTTCTATCATGAGTTAATTTTTATAAGTGGATCTGGTTTTATGTTAGCATTATGAATTCAAATAAACAATAATATTCAACTTAAATCTTTCAGGTAATGAAAGATTAATCAATAGTATCATCATCATTATTATTGGAAAAGCTCATAGACATAAAGGACCGACACAAGTCTCCTTTTCCTCTGAAAGACAATTCAGGCAGAGGCAAGATGGCTGGCTGGAGCTAGCTTTGCACAGAGGCTCCTGTCCAGAAAGAGAGTTAAAGGACAGAAGTTTAGCAAGTAAGCAGATGGTTTGGAGCTGAGCCAAGAGAGAAGGTTGAAGAACACACATCAACCCTTCTGAGGTGAGCTACAACTGTAGAAAATAAACAATAGGTACAAAATCCATCACCAAGTGGATGGGAGTTCCCTTTCCCATGAGAACAGCTTCTGGTACACTTTATACAAACAAGCAAGCAGAGTTAAGATCCCCTTCTATTTTATCCCATGGGAGAAACCCTGTATACATTGGAACAACTTCCCCAGAGAGGACCCACTACTGTGCCATGGCACTCATCCACCAGGCATAAAACTGTATATGTTCTCTACCTGCAATTCTGAACTCCCAGCACTCCCCTCCACTCTCACCCTGAAGTCTGGAAGCCTGTCCCCCATGAAGTCCAGATTCTTGGGCATTTTCTCAAGAGGTGTGAATGAGGCTGGGCTGTTGCAGGTCTGTGCTGATTCTGTGGCACAGGTGTAAAGAAATGACTGTGCACCAAGGGAGCCATATGGGAGAGGGAGAAGCAGTGCCCTGCAGCACAGAGCAGCAGCGGCAGTGGCAGGATCAATAGGGGACACCCCAGGGAATATTTTGGAGACACTCCCCATCTCTCTTGGCAACCAGAGATAGCCAGGTCTCTACTCTGGGGGCAGCCACTGGTGGAACAGATCTGGGAGAGAAACTCAGGTCCCATGAGTAAAGGGTATGCCTGAGGTGGTACCTGCCTGTGTGGGGCACAATGGGGATGGAGACTAGAAAACATGTGCACAGAGATGGCATACTCCCAGGGTGAGAGAAATAAGTGCTGGTTTAGTGAGCCTAAGAAGTACCTGGCCCCCAGGGGAACATAGCTGAGACAAAAGCAAGCAGAGCAACAGCACCAGCCCAGGGAGAGGCATGAATGAGAGCTGAGTGTGAGCTCTAACCATACCTCCCCAACACAAAGTGTAGCAGAGATGGAGACACCAGCTCCAAGAGAACTGGTGAAATGGTAGCAGCACAGGGTGGGGCTGAGTTGCAGTTTGTGTGAACTCAAACAGAGCCTGGCCTGCAGGGGATTATAGCCAGGACACAAATGCAAATTCTGTGAGAATATAAGTGGCAGCAACATCAAACTGTGGCAGGGCTGGAACTGAATGAATTGCCCCAGCTTCCATTAAGTACCCAAGGTAGTCAGGCTTCAGCTCCCCCTGCTGGTGGGGACAGAGTATGGCGGTTAGGCCAAGGAAACATAGATCTCCCTATGACTCAGGCAGGTGCAAATCCCTGGAGCATCTGCTCTTTGGAGGGAACTGGCTCACGGCCCTGTGGGGTTAACAGTGACTGAGAGTGTCAGAGGTGCAGGATGGGGAAGGAGGCATGAAACTCAAAATTCATTTGATGAGTGGGTCCTTCTGACTCCATGGAGCACTGGGATGAGTCATGCTCGAGCTGCCAGCAGACCCCTGCTATCTAGTTGCTGGAGACCTTTTGAACTCTCCCACTTGAGCCTGGGTGCTGACTGGAACAACTGATTTGGAACTTTTCACCTGGGCCAATCACCTGAGGACTATCCAAAGTGGTACCCTGGGTGTGTGATTGTGGGAAGGTTTGATATTCCTTTTCCGATTGTTGCCCATTGTGGGGTGGGGTGACTTAGTTGCTGATATTTCTCCACAGCTGAGACTTCAACCCAGGGTTACTGATTCACTAGGATTGGACAGAGACCAGCCAAAATCAAGACAGAGCCACTTAGGCCCACTATACCAACCAGGTTCCCAGTGTCTCAGGTCTTAGCACTGTACAAGACCTTTGTAAGGCTCTAGGGGAAAAAGTACAGACACAAGTGCCAGATCTAGGGCAAAGAGCTGGTTAATCCCTACTCCAGGAACCCCCACCCCAACTTCACCTTATCTGCTCATCTAGCCAATGTTGCAAAATAAACATGGGGCAGAATCAGTGGAAAAACTCTGGCAACATGAATAATCAGAGTAGATCAACTCCCCCAAGGAATGTCATAGTGGACATACCAGAAGATTCCATTCTTAAACAGATAGCTGAGATGTCCAAAATCGAATTCAGAATTTGGATCGCAAATAAGATGCATATAATGGAGGTAAAGTTGGAATTAGAAATTCAAGGAGCATTTAGAAAGTTGTCTCAAGAATTCAATGAATTCAAAGACAAAATCACCAAAGATTTTGACACATTGATAGTAACCCTGGGTTGAAGTCTCAGCTATGGAGAAAAAAAAGAAAAGTCCGAGACCAGCTATCTTCACATCAGAATTCTACCAAACCTTTAAAGAGGAACTAGTACCTATATTACTAAACCTCCTCCAAAATATAGAAAAAGAAGGAATACTACCCAACATATTCTATGAAGTAAACATCACCTTGATCCCCAAACCAGGGAAAGACCCAACAAGAAAAGAAAATTATAGACCACTATCACTAATGAATATTGATGCCAAAATATTTAACAAGATCCTAGCAAACAGAACCCAGCAACATATCAAACAAATTATACACCGTGATCAATTGGGTTTTATCACAGGGTGTCAAGGCTGGCTCAATATATGGAAATCTAGAAATATAATGCATCACATAAACAAATTACAAAACAAATATCATATGATTCTCTCAATTGATGCAGAAAAAGCTTTTGATAATATCCAGCATCCCTTCATGATCAGAGTACTTAAGAAAACTGGTATAGAAGGGACATTTCTTAAACTGATGGAGGCCATCTACAGCAAACCCACAGCCAATATCATATTGAATGGAGTTAAATTGAAATCATTTCCACTCAGATCAGGAACCAGGAAGGGTTACCCATTGTCTCCACTGCTTTTCAACATTGTAATGGAAGTCTTAGCCATCAAAATTAGGGAAGAAAAGGTGATCAAGGGTATAAATATAGGGTCAGAGGTGATCAAACTTTCACTCTTCACAGATGATATGATTGTGTACCTAGAAAACCCCAGAGACTCAACCACTAAACTCATAGAAGTGATCAAGGAATACAGCAGCGTTTCAGGTTACAAAATCAACATTCAAATTTCTGTAGCCTTTATAAATACCAACAATTCACAAGATGAAAAAACAGTCAAGGACTCTATTCTATTCACAGTAGTGCCAAAGAAGATGAAATATTTGGGAGTTTACCTAACAAAGGATGGGAAAGATCTCTACAAAAAGAACTATGAAACTCTAAGAAAAGAAATAGCTGAAGATGTTAAAAAATGAAAAAACATACCCTGCTCATGGCTGGGAAGAGTCAGCACTGTTAAAATGTCCATATTACTCAAAGCAATATATAATTTTAGTACAATCCCTATTAAAGCTCCACTGTCATACATTAAAGATCTCGAAGAAATAGTACTTTATTTTATATGGAATCAGCAAAAACCTTGAATAGCCAAGACATTACTCAGAAATAAAAACAAAGCAGGAGGAATCACACTACCAGACCTCAGACTATACTATAAATTGATAGTGATCAAAACAGCATGGTACTGGCACAAAAACAGAGAGGTAGATATATGGAGCATATAGAGAACCAAGAGATGAACCCAGCTACTTATCATTATTTGATCTTTGACAAGCAATCAAAAACATTCAGTGGGGAAAATATTCCCTATTTACAAAATGGTGCTGGGTGAACTGGATGGCAACCTGTAGAAGACTGAAACTTGACCCACACCTTTCACCATTATTAACTAAGATAGACTCTCACTGGATTAAAGATTTAAACTTAAGACATGAAACTATAAAAATACTAGAATAAAGTCCAGGGAAAACTCTTGAAGGAATCAGCCTGGGAAAATATTTTATGAGGAGGACCCCTAACGACAATTGAAACAGCATCAAAAATACACTACTGGGACCTCATCAAAATAAAAAGCTTCTGCACAGCCAAGAACACAGTAAGTAAAGCAAGCAGATAGCCCTCAGATTGGGAGAAGATATTTGAAGGTTATATCTCCAACAAAGGTTTAATAACCAGAATCCACAGAGAACTCAAACTTATTAGCAAGAAAAGAATGAGTGATCCCATCTCAGGGTGGGCAAGGGACTTGAAGAGAAACTTCTCTGAAGAAGACAGGTGCACGGCCTAAATACTTATGAAAAAATGCTCATCATCCTTAATTATCAGAGAAATACAAATCAAAACAGCTTTGAGATAGTATCTAACTCTAGGAAGATTAGCCCACATCACAAAATCCCCAAACCAGAGATGTTGGCTTGGATGTAGAGAAAAGGGAATACTTCTACCCTGCTGGTGGGAATGTAAACTAATACGTTCCTTTTAGAAAGATGTTTGGAGAACACTTAGGGATCTAAAAATATACCTACCATTGGATCCTACAATTCCTTTACTAGGCATATATCAAGAAGACCAAAAATCACACTATATCAAAGAAGTTTGTACCAGAAAGTTTATTGCAACCAATTCATAATTGCTAAGTCATGAATGAAACCCAAGTGCCTATCAACCCATGAATGGATTAATAAATTGTGGTGTATGTACACCATGGAATATTATGCAGCCTTAAAGAAAGATGAAAACTTTACCTCCTTCATGTTTACATGGATGGAACTGGAATTTATTCTTCTTAGCAAAGTATCTCAAGAATGGAAGAAAAAGTATCCAATGTACTCAGCCCTACTATGAAACCAATTTATAGCTTTCTTACAAAAGCAATAACCCAATTATAGCCCAAGAAGAAGGGGAAAGAAGAGAGGGAGGGGAGGAGAGTGAAGAGGATGAGTGGAGGGAGGATAATTGGTGGGTCCACACCTACAGTGATGAGTGGAGGGAGGATAATTGGTGGGTCCACACCTACAGTGCATCTTACAATAGTACATGTGAAATTTACCAAATGTAGAATATAAATGTCTTGACACAATTACTAAGAAAATGCCCTGAAGGCTATGTTAACCAGTTTGATGAATATATTTCAAATTGTATATAAAACCAGCACATTTTACCCCATGATTACATTAATGTACATAGCTATGATTTAATAAAAAAAATATTAGAAGAAAGTGCAGGGAAAACACTTGAAGAAATAGGCCTGGGTGAATATTTTATGAGGAAGACCCTCACACAATTAAAGCAAAACCAAAAATACATTACTGGGATGTGATCAAACTAAAAAACTTCTTCACAGCCAAGAACACAGTAGGAAAACCAAGCAGATAGCCCTCAGAATGGGAGAAGATATTTGCAGGTTGTGTCTCCAACACAGGTTTAATAAACAGAATCCATAGAGAACTCAAACTTGTTAGCAAGAAAAGAACAAGTGATTCCATCCCAGGGTGGAACAAGGGATTTGAAGAGAAACTTCTCTGAAGAAGACAGGTGCATGGCCTACAAATACATGAAAGAATGCTAATCATTCTTAATCATCAGAAAAATGCAAAACAAAACCATTTGAGATATCATCCAACCCCAGTAAGATTAGCCCACATCACAAAATCTCAAAACCAGAGATGCTGGTGTGTTGTGGATTAAAGGGAATACTTCTGCACTGCTGGTAAGAATGCAAACTAATATGTTCCTTTTGGAAAGATGTCTGGAGATCACTTAGGGATCTAAAAATAGACCTGCCATTTAATCTTTCAATTCCTCTACTAGGTATATATCCAGAAGACAAAAAATCACTTTAAAACTTTATGTTTTGTATATTTTATCTCCTTCTATTAGTGAGTTTTGTGGTTGGGATATCAAAATGTGGAAACAGAATATCTTGTAGTGTCTACCCTGCTTTAACT
>CAUYON010093395.1:0-39130 GCA_963573935.1 Arctocebus calabarensis
ATTTATTTATTTTTTTATAATTTTATTGAATCATAATTCTGTACATTGGTGCAATCATAGGGCACGATTCATATACATTCAGAAATGTTTTGATCATACAGTTACAGATAGCCTTCATGGCATTTTATTGATCACTATATAAAGACATTGATACTCTACATTTAATAAGTTTCACCAGTACCCTGCTAAGATGCACCGTAGGTGTGATCCCACCAATTGCCCTCCCTCCACCCAGCCTCCCCCCACCCCTCCCCTCCCTTTCCCCTTTCCTTGTATTCCTATGCTATAATTGGTTTTTACCACTCCTGAACCCTGAGGAAATCAAGACTTCATTTCACCGTAGATTCAGGTATAGAGAATCGAAATGACAGAGGGTTATTTTCCTTTACTACTGGCGGCTTTTAAAAACATCTTTCTTTTTTTATTTTTCTTTTTGTAGTGTTTTTTTTTAACATCTTGATATACCAAGATGGCCATGCCATCATCAATTGTTTTTCTCATTGTTAAGGTGAGGAAAGAGTCTTCTAGAGCGTTTTGAAACATGCCATCGGTAGATAACAAGAAATCCAAGATAAACTTCCTATTTCAGTAGGTCAATGAATATATGTGCATTAAAAGAAGAAATTTCCAGTCTCTGACCTTCGTTTAACTTCTGGCTCTTTTCAGTCCAGATTTTGGTGAACGAATTGCAGAAGTATTTAGCACCTGCGTCTGCAATGAGGCATGGCCCACAGAATCTAGAATTTCTAATCATACATTTATACCAGCTTGAATTAAAATTCCTTTTTGTTCCTAAATCAGGAACGCATAAAATTCATTTTCACACATATTCCTCCATGCTTTTTTCAAAATTAGTGTGGAATCTTGGAAGCCTCACACTCAAGAAGCTTCTGCTTCCCTGTGTTCACTATGAAATTGGCTCCTGAATTCAGGGAGCCCGAGTTCAGAGAAAACGATAGGTTTGAACAGGAGGTGAATTGTCTTCTCCTGTCGGGTAACCCCTTGGATAAGGTACACACCGGGCGCTGGAGAAATGAAGGAATAGCCTCCTCCATGAGCCAGAAAGAACGACTCCATAAGAAAGACTGAAAAGGTTTTAGGTTTTCAGAATACTTTCCGTGACCAGAATTTTCCTATTCATCCAAATTTTCCAAGGTTCTGGATTTGCTCTTCCCCCTGTTTCTATATCCAAGGCAGTTTCATACAAACTCACCCAGTAATGAAGACCCACATTCTCTGACTCCCCCATTTAAAAATTAAATGGCATTATTCAAAGGCAAGTGGCCACTTCAACCATGGTATCAGCGCGTTGTGTGGGGCAGCTGTATAAAATAGGCACTGGCTAGGATGTCAATGTATGTGTGAGTGGTAGCTTTCACTTTTGTCATAACTTATAAATAGGTATTATCTTCATTATATAGACTTGAAAAGAGGTTCTGACTGTGTAAGTGATTTTCCCTAAATCTCTCCACTAGAAAGTAGCAAAACTGGAATTTAAGTTGAAGTTGGCATTATTTTCAACTTTAAATGTTCACACTTCCACTTTTTAATGGAACAGTGCAACTCTTATTAAAATATGCAGCCTCATTACCTGGTAGCAACATTTGTAGAATTATCATTTAAGGACGCGGGTGGACCATGTAAGCCTTTCACGTAACCTTCACAGCCCCTCACTAATAGACGTTCAGTGTGAGAAAAAAGCCAGACGTGGACTCCTCAGAGACCTCCCCCCCCAAAAAATCTTCCCCTTCGTTAAAGGGGAAATAGGCTGTCACACTGTTGGTCTTTAACTGCAAAGTCCTTCTAGGGCAGGCTGCTTTGCCATTTCTAGGGCTGGGACCCAGCAAACAGGTTTCTGCTCTGTCCTGAGGCTCTGTTCCAACCTCAACCGGAGGCCAAGGAGGGAGGCTGGGAAGCAGCTGAGGGTGGAAAGGACATTGCCCTCCCTCTGTGCTTGCCACCCTTCAGCCACCACGGCTGGAGCAATCGCGCCTGTCTCCACGGCAGCAGGTGGCTGCAGCCCCACCTTCTCCAGGGGCTCCCCACACAGCCTCAGGACCACAGGGTCCCAGCTGCAAGCAGGTTCTTCATCCTAACACCCCCCGATTTTTATCTTTAGACCTGGAAATGATGGCTGCCTCTTGCTGTTCCTGTTCCTGGGTTACCTCAACATTTCTACTTCACCTAATCGAGGATCGCAGCCCCACATAAACCGTTCTCTGTGTTAAACACCTTCCTGTGGGATCTCTAGTACGGGCACTGTTTTTTTAACTAGAAGCCCTCATGAAGTTTACAGCGTTTAAGTGCAAACAAAGTCCACTTACCTTTTAGAAAGACTTTACGTAATTCAGATAGTGAAAACGTGTATCTGAACACGTTTTAAACGGTAATGGAAAGCAGAGACACCTATGAAGTACAATGTCTGAGTCCAGAAAAGTTGTAAATAATTGGAGCAAACCCCAGGACATGACAGCGATAGCTTCTCACTCACTCTGCTGATATTTTAGATCTGTTCCTCCCAAAAGGCCAGTTTCTGAGGTGTTTGAGGTCCCTAGCACTGGTCTTTGAAAAGAACTGTTGAACCATATGGTATTTTTCAAGCAGAGGCTTTAAAGGGTTTCTAACTTTTGAAGTTCACCGTACAAATGATGGTGATCTCGGGGACTGAGAAGAGATCTGAGACTTCACTGCTGGGCAGTGACTGTGTGACAGCCAGCATGTCCCTTCCCTCCTCTGCAATTCAGCTGCTTCTCCCCAAGAGGGTTCCCAGCCCGTGAACACTGGTGTTCATCACCACAGCCAGTGCAAGGCGGCTGCAAACTTTCTTGATGCGTCTCTAAGAAAATACATGGTTGTGGTGTGTGCATAGTCACTTTTATTCTGCTTTACTGTGTAAAGAAATGCAGGATTAAAAAAGTGCAGCATATTTACATGTGGTGTTAAAAGCTATTATTTGAGCATTTACAGGTTTATACCTGGCTCCGACAGACACACATAGGTACACAGGGCAGTGCTGGTGTAAAGATTTGCCCTATTATTATAGCAGAGAGATAAAGAGTAAATCTTTGTAATCAGTCTGCGTTTGAGTTGCCTTGTACTACTATAATTAAATACCATGCACTGTATGGCATAAAGGACAGAAATTAATTTTCTCACAGTTGGCGGTTGGGAATTCCGAGATCAAGGTGCTGGCCGGCTCTGCCCTCTGGCTGACAGACAGCTGGATTCTTGTGGCTTTTCCTTGGTGCCTGCGTATGGAGAGACAGGGAAAGACCCATCTTTCTCTTCTTATGGGGGTGCTAACCCTTGCATGAAATCCCCACTCGCAAAGACCTAATTTGACCCTTATTCCCTCCCAGAAGATGCGTTTTTAAAACTTAGTGGGAGGAGTTTAATATATTTACGTTAATTTAACTATGTTAATTTAAACATTTAATATAGAATTTAAATTATTCAATGTATAATTTAAGTTGTTTCACAGTTGCTTCTGCTTTCCATTACCTTTTAGAACATGTTTAGATATAATTTTTCTCTATCTGAATTATGTGAACTCTTTCTAAAAAGTAACATTTAATATATAACACACTGCATGGAGTCTCTTTTCACAATCTGAATGACACAGAATATTTCACTTAGGAAATTATACTTACCCTGTTTGCCTATATATTAGACAGGATAATGAGTATCTAATTCTTGGTTATCTGGAAAATCTCTTGAATAACTGTACTATACTATTAATTTTTAGACAGGGCATTAAAACTGACTGATGGCAGAAATAATATTATAAGCTGGAGTTTTCAGAAAATCAATATACAAATATATTGACAAGTATTACCCACTTTATAATTGTTAACTTTTTGTTGATTATATAGCAAATTTATTTTCTGATAGTTGATTTGGGAACAATGACTTCCTTAAAGTGGCATTAGGCTGAACAGTTAGCAAAGGCCTGGCATTCATTTGTTTTTCTGTTTGGTCAGTGGCACCTGAGACAGTTTTCTCAATTCCACTGGTCCCCTCCCTAACTGCCCACCTGCCACACAAGTGGGCTTCATCCCCTCTCTGCCTCCTTCTCTCTCTGCCTCCGAGACATCCCCTGAAAGACCCCCTTGCATATGCCTGAGTGAGTAACAAGCCTTGAATTACTTGTGATTTCAGATATGGTGCCGTCCGTTTGATATGAAAAACCTTTAAAAAGGAGGATTCCCCAGACCTGGCAGTGAGGAGGGTTGGCTGTTGACATGAATGTAACTGAAAAATAATATGTGGCATGAATATTCAAGTACCAGGGAATACGTTTGCTTTAATTGAAGTTTATTTTTATTATAAACTAAATAGAATTTCTCATCAGTTTTCACAAGAGAAAATTCCTCTTGCTTTTTGTGAAAATTTAGGAAAAATATAATACATTGAATAAAAACAATGCATTTATTTATTTTTCATAATTTTACCCTTTTGATACAATTGTTACTATCTTATAACTTTGTTTTATTTATTTTAGAGTATGCCTCTATCAATTAAAAATAAGAAAATGAGAAAGTAAATTTCCTAAAGTAAAAGAGTTTCCCACTCTGTTCTGGAATCTCCTTTTTTATCACAAATTTCCCTTCAAGGTATGTCACTCATATATTTATTGAAGAGACTTCTCTTTTTTTTTTTGCAGTTTTTGGCTGGGGCTGGGTTTGAACCCACCACCTCCGGTATATGGGGCCAGTGCCCTACTCCTTTGAGCCACAGGCACCCCCCCCGAAGAGAATTTTTTTTAATCAATGATTTAATAACAGCCATAAAGTACCTTTATTGATTTTGTTTAGTAATAGCTGTGTAATAGTTTTAATAATTATATTGATTTTTATCATAGCTAAAAGCCTCATGATGTTAATGGTTAATATTTCTGAAGATAGAAATATTTTATTTGAATAATTATGTAAAGAATTATTAAGAGGTCAAGAAGTCAATTTGGTTTTTAATATCTGTGTAAATAAATATTTATAGTAAAATTCACAAAGTCCCCATGTCATAACATCTTGCCATTAATATCGTATTGCTGTATTACTGGCAAGTATTTCTGAAGAGAGATATTTATTTTTTAATCATTAGGATATAAGGGTGGCACCTGTGGCTCAGTGGGTAGGGCACTGGCCCCATATACTGAGGGTGGTGGGTTCAAACCCAGCTCTGGCCAAACTGCAACAAAAAATAGCCGGGCGTTGTGGCAGGCACCTGTGGTCCCAGCTACTTGGGAGGCTGAGGCAAGAGAATCGCCTAAGCCCAGGAGTTGGAGGTTGCTGTGAGCTGTGATGCCACGGCACTCTACTGAGGGCGATAAAGTGAGGCTCTGTCTCAAAATAAGTAAATAAATAAATAAAACAAAATAATTAGGATATAAGCAACTAGTGCGACTGTAACCATTACAGTAAAGAAAGGGAACACAGTATGATTAATATCATGGCTACAAGCTTGAAAGAAACTTTTGTTAATTTAAAGCTTTTTCTTTACTTTTTAAAAACATCAAAGGCATTATTTCCATGAATCAATTAAATATAATTGATCCTAACCATTTGGCTTTCTTTGTGTTAAATGCAAACATGAAAGAGAAGTATACAGAATAAAATATACTGCTGGAATTACCGAAATAAATCAGAGTAGTTTTTGAAAGAGGTCATGAAGTCTCGGTCTAAACTACTAGGGAGACAAGATAAAGTAACCTGTTATCTGTCTTTAAGGTAACTTAGTCATTGATTCATACACATTTGCTGCTGAAGCCAAATGCTTTTATGTCAACATCTTATAATGCTGCTCAGATTTAGGAGGGAATATTCAATCAGCACATGAAGATATCAACTTTTGGACTAGTAAGAGTTTTAAAGAGTGATGGTTTCTGATACTCAGTACCCCAAAGGTAAAGCAAAAAAAAAAAAAAAACCACAAACAAACAAAAAACCCTGAACTTTTCTTAGTTGAACAAAGATTGTGTACCTTTCATCTTAGGAATTAGACATGAACTAAATATACATTAACAACCTACCTTGTTCAATAAATCAAGGCAGGACTGCAATGCCAAATATCTAGATTTCTTTGCAAAGTGTAAAGTGGTTTTTACATGTATTAATGTACTCAAGCATTCCGTGTTTTTCTGCCTCTTCTACAACGGCACTCCTAAAATTTGGCATTGTGCTATCAAAGGCTACGTGTGTGGAGTCTGAGCCCAGATTCCCTGGGTTTGACCAGGCCAGCTCTGCCTCAGTGGTTCTCTGCCTCAATCTTACCATCTGTAAAATGGCCTGATAATGGAGACCGCTTCATAGGAGTCTTGGGATTTTTACGTGAATTGGCGTATGTTAAGGCATATTTGGATGTTAAGTGTACTTTAGATACTCCCATGTGTAGAGTTACATAAGCTATATTTGAGTGTCAGTACTAACACTCATTTCAAGTACTAACTTTATTTGCCTCCTCCCCTACAAACGTAGTTCTGATTTCTCTCACCCCTTGCATCATTGTACATTATAATCTATTACAGTTACAATGTAACTTATTTTTTTTTAATTCTTTACTCCATTTGAGCTGGTATTCTTCCCTTAAGCATTCCCACATGCATTCTTCATTTCCTTTCTAACTTTTTCAAAAAACCCACTACCATCTTGTACCTAATTCCAAAAATTAGTTTTCAGTTTGGGCATGCTTGATATCCATGTGGAATTTTCTTCTACATCTGGCATCCACACTTTTATTTACTTAGTTTTTGCATTGCATTTTTTTTTTTCAGAATAGCACAGGGACACAGATGTTTTTGGTCTGGCTACATAGACCGCTTTTGTAATGCTTGAATCAGGGCTGTAAGTGGGCCGGCACCCAGACAGTGTTCACTGCACCTCAGCAGGCCGTGCCCGAGTCCACCTTCAGAGTGATTTTGGAACTGTTTTATTTATTTATTTAATTTGGAATGGCCATCAGAGTGGTTGCCATACAAGGTCTGATAATTAAGTTCATCCTAGAAAACGCGCCCCAGACTATGTGGCTGAATATCCCTGCGGGCACCCATGGAGAGCTCGCCTTGACCATCTGGGTGATTCACAGAGCTGCTGTCTGTGAGACGTTCCATCTGTGAACTTCTGAGTATTACCTGCAGGGTAGGTATGGTCTTAAATTCCTTTAGTGTTTCTACTAAAACTTTTCAGGAAAAGTCTTTATTTCTCCCTCCTATAAGATTCTTCAGGACCCATCAGCCCATGTGGTCCCAACAGCCTGGGCAAGATTTGGGAAATGTTTGCATAGGAACAAGCCAGATGAAAAGTGAGGGGCTGAGCCCTCTGGGGAAGACGTGGTTACAGCACCCAGGCCCTGCCCTCTGGGCTTGGGTTTTGGTGACAGGAAGCAACCCCAGGGGCAGCCGTCTAGGGCTTTGTCAAGAAGCTCCCAGTCCTCTGGCTGCAGCCCTCTTGGGTTTGTGAGAGTACAAATCTCAGGAGCTGCCCTGCCAGAGCTGTGGGGACAGGGTAGAAGCCAGCCCGTCTCCCCGTGCACTGGGCTTCCAGCCCCCCGCGGCTCATCTCGGCTTCCCGACTCTCTCTGTTCTGTTCTGTTCTTAACTGATTCCTGTGGTATGATTCATTCCCTGGCAGATGAATTACAGCTGATGTGCCTTTCCTGATTCTTTTCCTTTTCTTCTAAAACGTCCCCTTCCTTCTGAGAAGGTGTGGAAGCTGGTGTCCCCGGCCGGCCACCTGCTGCCTCTTCCTTCTGCACTGACAAGGCTGTCCCCAGGCGGGGGCTGGACAGGACCTGCTGAGTGGCCGGTGGGAGGTCATGTGGCCGAGAGAGGAGGGAAGGGGCCAGAAGCAGGAGCGTGGGGAGGCAGGTGCGGCAGCCAGGCAGGGAGCTCGGATTTCAGGTGACGGAGCAACTCACCATTGGGGCGCGCTGGACGGCTGAGTAAGATTTCAGGATTCTGAGAAATGCAGGCATCGTAACACAGGGGAGGAAAGAGGAAAACCAGCTCTCTGGAAATTACCTGGTGGGCACGCACGATCGACTCCGTGTGCCATTAATTTAGTATTTACTGCAGGGGCATGATGACCTCGAGGCTTTCAACTGGTCATTTATCATAAGAAAATGAGAGCGGTTCTGGTCGGGGGGTGATCACGGCTTCGGAGTCTGAGCAGTATCACGTTGGGTTGTGGTAAAAATGGTAAAGCAACCATTACCAGGGCCCATTTTGTTTTTCCTCTGTCTTTTAAAAATTAATGATGTTATGGTGTCCAAACATCTCAATGTGGTCTGAAATCCTTTCTATCCCAGAAATGCTGCAGACTTTTAAAAAGATAGCCTTTTTCTTTACTATTTTGTTGGTGGTAATGAATGTACAAGAGGCAGCATCTCTGCGCTAGACCAGTCACACACACACACACACGCAGAGACACAGAGACACACACACCCAGACACACACAGAGACAAACATACACAGACACACACACACAGAGACAAACACACACAGAGACACACACAGAGACAAACTCACACACACACACACACACAGAGACACAGAGACACACACACCCAGACACACACAGAGACAAACACACACAGAGGAGACACACACACAGACAAACTCACACACACACACAGAGACACAGAGACACACACACCCAGATACACACACACAGAGACACAGAGACACACACACTCAGACACACACAGAGACAAACATACACAGACACAAACACACGCAGAGACACACACAGACACACACAGACACACAGAGACACACAGAGACAAACACACACAGAGACACACACACAGGCACACAGAGACACACACAGACAAACACACACAGAGACAAACACACACAGACAGAGACAAACACAGACACACAGAAACAAACACAACCAGTCACACACACCCAGACACACACACACACATCACACACACCCAGACACACACACACTTCTGTATATGTCCTTTTCTCATGGCCTGAATCTAATCTCATTCTCATTTACAAAGCCCTTGGTACTTGGGTCTTATCCTAATGTTTCTCTTCAATGCCTTCAGTACAAAGAGCACAGCCCTTTAAACACCTTCGTAGGTTACTACTTTTGGCTATTTTGCACATTTTCCTTGGTGAGATGCCCTCTCTCTCTTTCTCGTTCTGTGCCCTGTGCTCCCGTTTGTTCCCAGCTGCAGCCCCGTCTCCAGCAGCCCCCTCTGATCCCGTTTCCTGGGATTTCTGTAGGTGTCCTCGTCCGCATGGAGCAGGTTTGCCTTAACATCCTGCAGCCGGCACCACCGCCCGGTCAGCCCTGGGAATCACAAACCTTGAGCACATGGTGCCTGTGAGTCCACGCACAACTGCTTGCATTAGGATTGGGGCTGTAAAATTGTAGAAGACTGGTCACTCTCTTCAGAAGCTTATACTCTCTTTAGAGACACTCACATACACCAAAACAATAATAAAAGGGTCTCGAGGTCAGTGTGACGCGGTGGTAACTAACCTGAATGCAGAGTCAGTCATCCCACATTGCCTGGCTTCCACGCGGGCTCCTGCCTCGTCCTGCCCTCTGCCCCCCGTATCCTTTATGCCACAAGACGCGGCTCAGAGTAAGGAAACAGCTTCCAGCTCTCGGTCTTTACACTCAATCATCACGAGCCCTGCTGGTACCGTCCCTGTTTTCCCAGTGGAAAATTCCCTTTTTCAGCTTCAGCCCACGTTTCCTCATCTGCATCATTTGTAACTGTCCTCAGCTCCATGCCCCACCCCACTTCCTTCTGTTCCTATACCCTTCAGCTCAGATTTTAGAGGCAAATGTGGGAAATTAGTCCAGAGAAGAGGAACAATTATGAGACCGTATCCATGCAAGTATGTGTATCGCGTGCATGCGTAAATACACGGATATGTGTATGTATTCATATTCAAACTTACATTTACATTAATATAATACTGCTGTGAAAAACCCCAAGACGTAAATGAGCTTGCCTACGTAATTAATTAATTTAACTAAGACAGGTAGTTCCCATGGAGGAAAATACCTTAAAGTGTGAAGTTTTTGCAGTAACCTGAGCTTAACACAGTATTTTTGAAGTATGTGTATGATTATTCCTGCTGGCCTCTGGATCATTAAATGAATAAGTTTATACATAAATTGATAGGATTTTGAATATAAATTTGAAAAAAGTAAGGTCCTTGCTATAAATAGGAGTTGCTTATGGCTGTGTTCCTAGCAATTAAAATGGTGGTATATTCCCCGCAGTATTTTATTAAGTGAAAGAATGATGCTACTATGATGTTATATGAACAAATATATGTATTTTCCATTCTGAAACTGGAAGATTTCATTTCTGAAATGATGCCGTATGATCCCAATGAGATTTGAGAAGATATCACAGGAAATATAATGAAGGATGCTTACTTTTTTTTTGGCCAGGGCTGGGTTTGAACCCACAACCTCCCATTAATGGGCCCAGCGCCTTACTCCTTTGAGCCACAGGCAGGGGCCAAGGATGCTTACATTTTTACTGTATAAATCCTTTCTCTGTGTTTTCTAAATGTTTAACCCGGAGATTTTATTATTTAAATTATTTTAGCATTACATTTAATGTGCATCAAAATTCTTTGAATTTGTAAGTAGCTAATTGGATGTAATGCCGATTTTAGAAATGACTTTCTTGCATCTCTGCAAGGATTTCTGATCCTCCTACATTTTTGCAGAACTGAAGCCAGATTCCAAATACACTCTGGAATTAAATATAGAAGCCAATCTCATTATTGGAAATGGCGAGTTTGAAATCCTACAAATAACTTTGTAGTCAACAGACTGGTCATTTTGCTTCCGTTTCAGAAATTTTGGTCATCCCTAGTTATTGTGGACTTCAAAAATTCTCACTTGATATTTCTAATAAAATATGGTCAGTTTTATTTTAAGAAAATAATTCGAAGTATTCTCTCATCAATTTTTTTTTTTACTCTTTATGTATCATTCCAGATTTAAAGTAACTTTCTTAACAGACTGAAAAAACCATTTCTTAATTTATTTTTATTTTTTTTTTAAATCATAGCTGTGTACATTAAAGCAATCATGGGGTACAATGTGCTGGTTTTATATAAAATTTGAAATGTTTTCATCAAAATGGTTAACATAGCCTTCACGGCATTTTGTTAGTTATTGTGTCAAGATATTTATATTCTACATTTACTAAGTTTCACATGTCCCCTTTTAAGATGCACTGTAGGCGTAGACCCACCGATTACCCTCCCTCCACCCATCCTCCCCCTCTCCCATCCCTTTTCCACTTTCTCCCTATTCTTAGACTATAATTGGTCATAAGAAAGCTATAAATTGGTTTCATAGTAGGGCTGAGAAATGGCCCTTGTCTACCTTCCTTGTTGAATTGAGTTTGAGGCTTTGTTTTCATTCTCCAATTCAACTGAGAAATGAGCACATTAACCAACATACATGTTACTACTACACAACAGCAGTTCCACCTGTAGATTCGTGGCCTTGGATAAAGAGACGGTAGCCTTAACTTTTTAGTTTTCTATTCAATTCTTAGAACAAGCACATATTTTTCTCTAACTTTACTATATATCTTTCAGAAGTATTGGGTTATAAATGCAAAGCTCTTAAAAAGACCAAAGTGTCTGGTGAAACAAGCAGAATCCCAAAGCTGAAATAGACTTCATCAATCTGAACTTTGTTGATCCCGAAGAAAAACAAGCAGAAAAGAACTCTTCAAACAGTGCATTTCTGTTGCTGTCAGCAAAGCAGCCAGTTGGAGAGCTGAGTTGTTCTCCATTTAAAAATTGTAGATCCGTGGTGTTTTAATAGGTCTGAAAGACTGTATAGTTGAATTTACAATCTTATGACTCCAGAAAGTATGCAAAATCATATTCCTGGTGGGGTGATAGGTGGTATAGTTACAGTGGAAAATGCTGGTATGAAATATTGGTTATATCTGGTAAAACACATGAAGAACTAAAAGGATTTTAAAACCAGATGTTTGGAGTTGGGGTATGGTTGTTGGTTATACAACAGAGGGAAAAAGACTAAGAAATGTTGCAGTTACCTTACAAAATGATAAGCTCTTAAGTTCTACTACAGCCTATTACGATAAAGTTAATGCTAGAAAAGAAGAAAAACACAGTAGTGACACAGAGTAAAATATTTATTTTCCACATGCCAAGAATATATCAAAATAAAACCCAATAGGTTGTCTATGCAGTGGCCAAGTAGACGGAGATTTTAACGCACTTATTCCAGGCATCATTTCAGATTTTGTCTATAGTAGGCATTCAAAAGATATTTGTTAAATTGGATAAATAAACAAACGCTGTATCAGCATGGCCTTTTCTCAATCCAGGACCTGGGCACACAGCCAGAGCAAACTTGTGCTCTCCAAAAGTCATCTGCACCAGAGTCGTCAATTCTCTACAGTTATTTCACTATAAAGAAGGTCTAGATAAACTTAGTGAGAAAATCCGATTAGCTGTCAATCTAGGTAAGACGTGTCTCTACCTATCCTGATATATTTGTGTGCTTACTTGTCATGATTTTAATTTTTTGTTTTTCTTTTAATATTGTTCTCATTTATTTTAATATGTTGCCCAGTATTTTTCAAATTATTATTATTATTATTTCAAATTAATATGAGGGTGCAAATTTTTACATTACATTGTTCTAACTTCCCAGGTAAAGTTCCAGTTATAAAAGAACTCTTCAACCAAGGGGTATGCTATACGCCCTCGCATTGTTCCCATTAGGTGAGATTACACAATGCCCTCCATCCTTCTGCCAATCACCCCTCTCTACTCCTCCCCCTTCTTTTTGCTCCTCCCCCTGCCCCTGTACTACACTATATTGGTGTTTTATTGTTCATATGAGCATGTAATTGTTTATATATCAGTTCATATTTGTATTGAGTACATTAGATATTTATTTTTCCATTTTTGTGATACTTTACTGAGAAGAATGTGTTTCAACTCCATCCAGGTAAACATAAAAGACGTAAAGTCTCTATCTTTTTATGGCTGAATAGTATTCCATGTTAATGATAGCACATAATGATAAAAATAATAGTTGCCATGGTATGTGGAGACTTCCTATGGTAGTAAATCTTCTAAAATAAAATTTCATCCTTATAGAAATCCATAACTTATAAGAAAATTTTCATACATCTCTATTTCACTAAAAATAATGAGGTTTAATGAGATTAGGCAACTTACCCAAGTTCACAAAACTAGAAAATGCTTGAGATGAGGTACAAACCTATACCTATCTGAGAGCAAAGCCTGATCTCCTTGATGTTAAGGTTTACCATTCATTTGAAACAAAGTGAGGTTATGTATATAAATCATCAACTATTAATGATTGATTCTCAATCATTTATTTAGCACTAAAGATAACAGCAACAATAATAATAACAGTTTATCAGTCTGTGTTCTTATGGATCTTGTGCTGTGTATTAGCTGTGGAAATAAGATGTTTATAGTAAATTATTTAAAAATTATAGAAAATAATTTATAATTAAATATATTCATGGATTACATAGTACAGGAAAGTCATCTGGAAATTTTAAAGTAGAAGGAAATCCACAAATATTAAGCCAACTGGGAATTCTTCATGGGAAATGAAGATTAAGCTGAATCTGAAAGATGTTAAGAATAAATTTGATGAAGGTGAAGACAGAGCTTTCCACAGATAGGAAATAGTTGGAAATTAAGCATAGAGACAAAAATAAAAGATAGCACTTTGGGGACAGAGTGATTAGGCATTCTGAAGGAATAAGATTTATAAAGTAGGCCAATAATATGGTCTGAATATCTTAAACGTTTTAAGTGTAGACTATTGGAAAAAAGGTTTTTGACCAAGTATTTAAGAGGAAATTCCCCTTTGAGAGGAAACTTAATTTGTACGTGTTGAGTTTTAAATGATATGCAATTGGAAACCTTGAGTTGTAGAGTTGGAGACATGTAGTGGGAATTGGGTATCAGTCAGGATTTATGACACTAGGATAGACGAGAGCAGGACAAAGAACATACTGAAGGTAAGTTCTGTCCAGAAACCAATCAACACCAGAGCATCAGTGAGTAAGGAAGTTTGTGTATCTTCTAGTCCAAGAAAGGAAGGGGGTTTAAAATTTAAGAAGTCTATGGAGGTAAATGTAAGGGGAAAATCAAAATCTAAATATACAGTTTTTTCTATGAGGCCCTAAGTATAAGTTGCTAGCTATAGACAGGTGGTTAGATGGGTGGGTGTGTATATTTGGAAGTAAACACAAAGTGAATCCCGTGAGATCTAGTGTAGGGTGTTTATACCACCAAGGAGTAGATGCTCAAAAATATTCTTAAAAAACTAACATAAATTACTGTATGTAAAATCTTCAAAACAAAGAGGCTAGTAAAATCCTTGAAAGTATACTAACCATTTAGGAAAATTATAGTAGACAGAGAGATAAATCACACAACAGACTTTGGAAAATGAAACAAATTAGGAAGAACAGGAAGAAAATTAAAAGAAAAAGATGAAGGGATGACTAAGAGAAGCATAGCAAGAAGAAACTAAGCTGGCATTTTTATAACTATGATCATTCACATTATGTTTACCCTACCTTATCTGCATTTAATGGTTATCTAAAAACAAGTGAATATAGTACAATAAACTATGTAATATAATTATGTTAGATAATAAAACCTTGACTATTTTGAAGATGTCATTGTGGGCTGGTGTTCTGCGGGTAAAGAGTGACTGATTATGTGTATTTTGAAGAAATTCCAAGTCTCTGCTTACCACTTAATCTCCCCACTATCTACTGTGATATAACTCCTACCCTTTTACTAATGGAAATTCCCCAACTGAGAGTCTCTCATGAAATAAGCAACAAATACAAGGCAAATGTGTATAAAAGGCTAAGGTTAAAATGCATTTATAATACCTAAAAGCAACTTTCAATCTTCCCTTTCCATCAGTACGCTGATATCATCAATTGATATCAGCCTATGTAACACCTTGAATGCCATAGATGGTGCTCACTAATCCCCACCCAACCCACAGCTTGTGATTGGCCTTACCTCTCCAGTCTCTTAAAACAGTGGTTCTCAAACTTTATCATTTATCAAAGTCACCTACAGGGCTCATTCACATAAGACTACTGGTCCAGAGTTCTGATTTGGTAGGACTGGAGTGGACTCAAGAACTTTCTTTTCTAACCTACTCTCAGGCATTGGTGACACTGATGCTTTGGCAGCTATACCATTGTCTTAGAAGAGGGTTATACATTTTTGTGCAGTTAGAGTCTATTTAACTATCTCCTTCGCCAAGCAATTATGGCAAGCAGTACACTGTTTCTTGATCACCACTAGACCCCACACAGACATAAGCATGGAGCCAATGAATGAATGAATGGATGGATGGATTTACCTTCATTTCTACCTGAAGACATTGTTTTTGTGTGAATGCCTGTCCTCTAATTTATTGATTTCCCCTCTCATTCTTAGAAGAAGACTTGTCTTTTCTTCTTTTAAAAGTAAATCTTTAGTCTTGCAACTCTGATTTCCTGCACTTCAGGAAGGGATACAGTGAGGCATCTCACTTCCACAATGAGACATATATCACTTCCACAAGTATTCTTTCCTCTTCTAGGATTTTCAGTGGCTTTTCTCTACTTTTAAATTTTTGTATTCACTCAAACTTTGTACCTTTTATACTTATTGCAGAACAGTTCCTTAACACATTCCTTAATTTGCCTCATCCTCAATTTTACCTTGGAAATTGTGGCAAGCCTTAAGTCTCAGGTCCCTTATTTTTCAACAGTACCTCTTTAAGAAAACTACCTAGAGGTCTTTACCGCTAAGACCTTCTCACTCAAATTCCAACTTCATACTCTAACTTCTAACAGATAAATTCAAACTCAGCCATACGAGAATAGACTATAGGATACCTCACAGATAACATGGATTGACTTCCAGACTACCACAATGAAATGAATATTGCAATAAAACACTCATGTAAATGTTTTGGTTTCCTAGTGCATATAAACTCTTGTGTTTATACTGTGCTGTAATCTGTTAAATGTGCAATGGCATTATATATAAAAATGTATGTATGTATGTTAATAAAAAAATACTATATTGCTAAACAGATGATGACAAACATCTGAGCCTTCAGCAAGTGGTAATCTTTTTGCTGGTGAGGGCTCTTATCTCCATATTGATGGCTTCTGATTGATCAGGGTGGTGGCTACTGAGAGTTGAAATGGCTGTGGCCATTTCTTAACATACAACAATGAAATTTTCTCCATCAAATGACTCTTCTTTTCACAAAAGATTTCCCTGGAGTAATGCTGTCTGATGGCATTTTACCCACAGTAGAACTTCTTTCAAAATTGGAGGCAATTCTATAAAACTGCTACTTCTTTATTAACCAAATTCATGGAATATTCTAAATCTTCTGTTGTCATTTCAATTATGTTCACAGCATCTTTGCCAGAAGTAGATTACATCGCAAGAAACCTCTTTCTTTGCTAATCCATACAAAAATTCCTCATCTGGTCAAGTTTTATCATGAGAGAGCAGAAATTCTGTCCTACCTTTAATCATCACTTCTAATTCTAGTTCTCTTTCTATTTCTATCACATCAGCAGTTATTTCCCACTGAAATCTTGAACTCCTTCAAAGTCATCCATGGGGGCTGTAATCATCTTCTTTTAAACTCCTGTTAATACTGATATTTTGACATTCTCTCATGAAACACAAATGTTCCTAACGGCATCTAGACTGATAAATCCTTTTGAAAAGGTTTTCCATTTATTCTATTAAAGTAATCACTACCTATGGTAGCTGTAGCTTTACAAAATATAATACTTATTTTGTTGTGAAATCATATTTCACATTACAATGTGAAAGTTAGAATTACTTCTTGACCCATGGCCTGCTGAATGAATGTTGAGTCAGCAAGCATGAAAACAACATTAATCTTCTTGTATATCTGCATCAAAACATTTAGATGACCAGGTGAATTGTCAATGAGCAGTAATATTTTGAAAGGAACCTTTTATTTTTGAGCAATAGGTCTCAACAGTAGGCTTAAAATATTCAATACACCATGATATAAATCGATGTGTTGTCACCTAGGCTTTGTTCTTCTATTTCTAGAGCACAAGCAGAGCAGATATAGCATCACTCTTGAGGCCCCAGGATTTTCTAAATGATAAATTAACATTGGCTTCAACTTGAAGTCATCAACTGCATTAGGGCCTTAACAAGAGAGTGAGCCTGTTCTTTGAAGTGTTAAAGCCAAACATTGAGTTCTCCTCTCTCATTATGAAAGTCTTAAACAGCATCTTTTCCCGACATAAAGCTTTTTGTCTATATAGAAAAATCTGTTGTTTAGTATAACCACCTTCATCAATAATCTTAGCTACATCCTCTGGAGAACTTGCTGTAGCTTCTCCATGAGCCCTTGCTGTTTCATCTTCCACTTTTATGGTATGGAGATGGCCTCTTTCCTTAAACCTCATGAATCAATCTGCTAGTTTTCAACTTTTCTTCTGTAGCTTTCTTACGTCTTAGTTTTTACATAATTAAAGAGAGTTAAAATGCTCTGGATTAGACTTTGATGTAAAGAGATATTGTAGCTGGTTTGATCTTCTATCCAGATTACTAAAACTCTCTCCATTTCAGCAATAGGCCTGTTTCCCTTTCTTATCATTCATGTGTTCACCAGTGTATCACTTTAAAATTTACTTAAACAAAGCTTCCCTTGGATTCAGAACTAGTACAAGAGGCTTAGCTTTTGGCCTGTCTCAGCTCTTGACATGTCTTCCTCTCTAAGCTTAATCAGGTCTAGCTTTTGGCTTAAGGTGAGAGATGTGTGATTCTTCCTTTCACTTGAACACTTAAGAGGCTATTTTAGGATCAGTAATTGGTATAATTTTAATATTCTTGTATTTCAGGGAATAGAGTGGCCCAATGATAGAAAGAGAGATGGGGAAACAGCCAATCAGTGGAACAGTGAGAACACACTCAGGATTTACTGATCAAGTTGAAAGTCTTACATGGATGCAATTCATGGAGACCCAAAATAATTGCAATAGTAACATCAAAGATCACAGATCACAGATCATCAGAACAAATGTAGTGATAATGTTTTAAATATTGTGGGAATTACCAAAGCATAACACAGAGACAGAAGTGAGCACATGCTGTTGGAGAAATAGACTTGCCCTTCACAAGGTTGCCACAAACCTTCAATTTGTAACAAATACAATATCTGTGGAACACAATAAATGTAAACCACAAAACCTGAGGAATACCTGTAATTTTTGAATACTTTTCAAAATATTTTCTTTCAACTTCTGTGTCTCTAATTTAATAATATCATTACTAATCTAGTCCTTACTGATATGTAATGTAGACCAACCTACCAATTTTCTCTTTAAATAGATTTATACTCACTTATCTCTGTCTGAACTTTGACTACCCCATCTTAGTAATTCATGATGATATGGAGACACTCAAGTAAATGTTTAACTAACTGCTTTAGTTTTTCATAATGCCTATGTGAGCAACTCCTGGTATCACAATTTCTTACTTCTTATTATCCCTCTATTTAAAGTTTCAAAAGACTCCTACTCCACGAAGGTAGGTCATTCTTTCTCTGTAATGCCATATGTTCCTCTTTCTTGTTAACCTTAGGCCAGTTTGACTGGGTGCCTCAGAATGGAAGCCCAGTGCTCTAGCCCCAAGGTATTGGTCAAGATGTCTCCCCAATGGCATAAACCTAACCCCACTCTCTCTTCACCTTTTCAGATCTTTTCCACAAGACTCCTAAACTACTTCCACAAGTTGTCGCATCCGTTCTTTGTTTCAAATCCTTTTAGAGACAAGATAAGTGCAAATCAACTTTTATCTCACTTCTCTGAACTATCCTTTAACTGGTACCATTTATTCTGTATGTATTGACCATTTTATAATTGCTTTTCCATTTTATGTGGATTAATCTACTAACTACCACACAACCATACATTTTTTGTAGACATGAACTATAATATTCTATAATTCCACAGTATTTTTAAAAAGCAATGTGTACATAATATGAGCTCAGTAAAAACTTGGTTGTTGAGTTTTTTACTCTAAAAGTTAAAGAGCATATACCTTGAAAAGAAATAATAATCACAATATTAGCAGAATAAAACTTCAGAAAAAGACTTGAATTTTGATTAACATAAACCTCTAAAATTTTAAATTAAAGGTGCCTTATTTTTTAAGTGACTTCCCTTTTAACATCTGAAGATAAATTGTCCTGCAAAAACCACAACATACAACATCTATCTCTGATTAACAGTAACTAAAGCACAAAGAATAATTTCCCAATATTGTGGTGGGGAAATCATGTCATATTACCCACTCTTCCTGTAATTTTCAGTTGCTTATGAAGCCTGTTTTTTTATATGTACATGTAGCCCTCGGAATGACATCATCAGTGTAATCCCTTAAGTCCCCCAAGTTTGTACACTTGACCAAGGCTCACATCTTCAAGCCAACTCCTCGAGTTACTGAAAAGTAACAAGTGGTGCCCTAATGCTGAGAAACCCCATAACAAAGAAGGGATATTTTTCTTTTCAAGATGATGGCAATTAAGCTATAAGACACACTAAGTCTTCCTTCTTTCTTTCTATGTCTAAAATACCTCAAGCTTGACCAAGTACCAGTCTCACTTTTGCCACAAGTTCACCCTGTATTGTTGGGAGAAAAGTGAGAGACAACACAGCAGGGAGCCATTCTCCTGTCCAGTTCTACTGCTTCCCAGCAAATCACTTAGCTTTTGTTAAGCCTATTTGCTTCTTTTTAAAGAAGAGATAATCCACCCATTAGGGTAGTTTTGAAAAGTAACACATTGACTGCCACACTAAAAAAAATATTTTTCCCTTCGGCCACAATATTTTATTACAAAACTAGAACAGAAACTTCCAAAAGAAAACAATCTTATTTTTAAAATTGTTTTCTGTGCACGAGTTATACACTACTCACACGGTGCTAGAATCAATTTTTTTTTTTTTTTTGAGACAGAGCCTCAGGCTGTCACCCTGGATATAGTGCTGTGGCATCACAGCTCACAGCAACCTCTAATTCCTGGGCTCAAGTGAGTCTCCTGCCTCTGCCTCCCAAGTAGCTGGGACTACAGGCGCCCGCCACAACACCCCGGCCATTTTTTGGTTGCAACCATCATTGTTGTCTGGCGGGCCCGGGCTGGATTCGAACCTGCCAGCTCAGGTGTATGTGGCTGGCGCTTTAGCCCATTGAGCCACGGGTGCCGAGCCGCTAGAATCAATTTTTACACTATACTCCACATGAGTTGTATGTGACCCACAACATAGTTACTGAATTTGTTTCCGAGGATTGAGTCTGATTCCACAAGGATTTAGTTGTGCCTGGAGTGGACCTTTGGCAGTCCTCGATGACAACTTCTAAATCATAGCCCTTAAGTATGTACAACAATGTCACTTCACCACACACTCTCTACTATTATATCAATTTTGTTCACAGAGCCACCAGGTAAAACATTCAAGGCAAAATGTGCAATTGGTAGTTGTGGTAATCAGAAAACATGTTCCAGCACATGTGGTGTGCTTAGGGGGGGCAGTTAGAGCAGGGTAACAGAAGGTGGGGGAGACTCGCTGATTGACAGTGAAAACAATAACCAGAGGCTTCATAGCTTCACGGGGGCCCTGGGCACAAAACTAGCATGAGTTAAATACAACTCATAGTTAACGTGTTAAAACAAATAATGTCCAATAGGCATTTAATACACCATTTTACACACACACACATACATACACATCCCATAGCACATCCAGGGCATTTCTCTTTGTGCCCCAGAATGAAGGGAGGAAAAAAATTATCAGCCTGGGGAGGTGGGAAGGCAAGGAAAGAAATGGAAGGAGAATGTACAGATTTTTGATAAAGAGAAAAAGGAAACACATTTTAACAATTTTCAAATTTTTTAAAATGTACATGGTTGGGAAAATAATCATAAGGGGAGTAACAGAATTACATTTTAGAGACTGTGAATTTAGTGTAATGAAAGAGAGAAGAAAGGAGAGTCAAAAGGAAACAGCTGTCTATAACTAAGGGACACAGTCTCCCACACTGAAGACCAATGCCAGGCTCAGTGTGAGGTGGTCATTCGAGCTGCCAGAGGAGCCTGTGCCAACTCCCAAAGGAGGCGCAGACTTGGAAAGATGGAGGAAGGACTTAATAAGGATGGGGAAGTGGGAACATGGCAGGTACGTAGGCAGGAACACGCAATAGAGGGAACTGGTGGGAATCCATGTGAAATCCCAGATAACTAGACACATCAGGGAGGTCTTGCTGTCATAGTGTCCCAGCACACTGCATAACTTTTAGAACTGGGCAATCTTGATGTCCTTTGATCTTTCCCCTTGCTTCATTTTTCCCACCATTAATAGTGGTTGCCTCTGTGCTTGCAGAATATCTGTGCATCATCAGAGCTGCATTAGTCCATCGAATGATGCACTTGTTCAGAGAGGTACACGTGACTGTCTAAATGTTCGGGCCAAGTTCAGAGAACGCCAAGCGAGATCCACTTCAACAGATCATAATTTATACTGGCAGCTGGACAAACAAAAGCAGAGTGACGCATGAACCAGCTTAAGAAAATTGCCAATCCTCCACCAACTGCTTGTTATATTACTTTTAAATGTTTCTAAATAGGTCAGTTAGAATAACATCATGTGGGCCATAGTAAGTCAAAGGAAAATAAATGTCACTTTTAGCAAGTTGAATTCTTCCTCTAAATGCCTTCACTTTGGTCCTTTTATTTAACCATCATCTGGCTGCGGGTAAAAAACAAAATTGTCATGGTTTTGTAGTGGAGTGGTCAGCAGTTTCAATGATTCACATTTCAACATGGCCCTGGGACAACTGTGGGTCTTTTCCAGGTGGTTTTTGGCACTGTCTACATGGCTGGTCACACAATGTATTTTGCCTTGGAGACTGGAAGAATAATAACAATGACCCCATCTCTCAGAGAACCACAACTTCACTCTGGCAGAAGTTCTGAACCAAAGCCTTCTCTAAGATCCAGAGCTTTAGGATAGAAAGGAGTTCCAGCCTCTCGGGTCACCCAGCCTCTCGGGTCACCCAGCCTCTCCTTCCTCTATATTCAAATGGCAACATAATCCCCAAAATTGTCTCAGATAAACTCTCTGGCTGAGGCTGGGTCTCATGTCAAAAGTGATCTTTAATAAGATTCCAGCCAAATGGAGTTGTGTTAATGGCTTTGTGCATTTAGAAATGCACCCAGGGGAAATTCATCAGCACTGATAACCACAAAGGGCAGTTGAATTTTTTTCTTTCTTTCTTTCTTTCTTTTTTTTTTTTTCTCTTTTATGCTGTTCTATCTCTGATGCTGCTGAGAAAGAAAATTACTAGGGTCCATTTTTGAGGTAAGGAAACAGGTAAAGCTATAAAGAAAGAAAGCAGAGCTGAAGTGGCATTTTTTTCTTTCTATATATTAAAATGATGTGAGATAATTGCTTTCAATATAGAAAATAGTGGTCTCTACCCATTCCTAAGTACCACTAATTCAGAAGTTTTACTAATTGTTAAGTAGTCAATTTTCAGGTTGCAAAATTTTTCTATTCTGTGTTCTATGATTTTTTCTAAACTCATTTCTCTATGTAGGGCTACTTATGAACCCACAGAACAAGTTTAATCGACTTGTGGACCTGCCCTTGCCTTCCCACAGTCAAGTGAGCCCTACGTGCTGTTCTTTTAGGTAAAATCAGGATCATCACTGCAGGTGTTTTTCAATAGCTAAGACACTTTTTAATATATTGTTAACCAAATATATTTAGCATATATGGATAAATATATATTTGATAATATGATATCTTTGAAAAGTATTTAAATATCAATAGAAAATCTTTAGCAAATATTTATTGAAATTATTATATGAATTAGAAGTAAAAGCTGGGCACTGAGAATTCCCACATGGAGAGTCCTAGTCCCTTCCTTCAAGTGATTCACACTCAAGTAAAGCAAAAATCTACACAGATGCAATAGTCATGGCTCAAGCAAAGATTAATGAGTGAAATAGTAAAAGTATAAACATAATGTTATCAAGTATATGAGTGATAATTTCTGCAATAAGAATAGCTTTGTGGGAAAGAAGCATTTTACCAGAATTTTGAGAGAAAAATAGGATTTCAACAAGGGATGAAGCATGAAGCAAAAGAAGAAACAAGGTTTGGCACCCGTAGCACAGGGGTTATGGTGCCATCCATGAGGCTGGCGGGTTCAAACCTGGCCCTGGTCTGCCGAACAACAATGACAACTGCCACAAAAGAAATAGCCAGGCAGGCATTGTGGCGGGCACCTGTAGTCCCAGCTACGTGGGAGGCTGAGGCAAGAGAATCACATAAGCCCAAGAGTTAAATGAAAGACCATGCTCCCCAGATAAAATGTGGAGGAAAAGCCTATTGGGGCGTGGAATCAAAATTTAGTTTTCATCATGTGGGATGAAATTTGAAAAGGGACAATTATACGTAGAAATAATGATTTCTTTTACAATCTTTTGGAAATAGTATCAGTGAATCAGTGGGACAAAAACAAGATTTGAATGAGTTGAAAGAATGGAGGGAAGAATTCACAGGCAAGAGATTCAGGCTCTTTTTGAGAGGTGTACAGCTAACTGGACGGGTGATATATACTTGGATGTACCTGTCAAATATATTCATCTTCTTTTATCTTAAGAGAATTATTTTGTGTGGAAATGTTTATTTCTAAATGTATTAGAAAAGTCATGAGGTTACACAAAAAGCAGGTAACAAGCAAAATTAGTCTAGACAATAAGGAGTTCAAGGAGACGATGATAGCGGAACCATAATTGGTGAGCAAATACTGTTGTGTTTGTTACACTATTAAAATTTTAAAATTATTGTTCTTTAGGAGAAAGAGAAGAACGCTTTTGTATTCACCTCAAACAATTACACATGGGAACTGTAAATTATCTTAGAAGTTACTCCACCTGGTGTTCTCATATGAGACACTAAGGTGAACAAACATCTCCATCTAATTCATTTTAAATTTCTCTTACTAACATTAAAAACTGCATGTAACACAACCTCAATAAATGCCAATAATTGAGAAAAATAAACGATACAGAAGCTGCTGACGATTTGTTTCATTTTTTTCCATAGATGGGTTATAAATGCTAAGAAGGCAATCAAATACACGCTATGTGATAAGAGTAGGAGAAAATCTAAACTGTAGCCTCAAGCCATGCACTCCAAAGAAGTCCATTATGTGAGGACTGTTTTGCTTGTCAATGGTGTCCGATATCACAAAAATTATTTATGGATACTTTTTTGTCTCATCAGCTTTCATTAATGTTTATATATTTAATGTGTGACCCAAAGCAACTCATCTTGTTCAAATGTGCAGCAGAGAAGAAAAAAGTTGGATACTCCTGGATAGCATAAGAAAATGGGATATCAAGAAACTAGAGTAGTTGGCATGACCGGAACTTGTTTGAGGTCACATAATGTAGGAGTTTACCTTAGCAATGTTTTAGGAAAGGGGTTAATTTATATACAGTTAGGATTAAAGAATTAGGGAAATTCAGTGATTTAGGTTAAGGGAATATTTCTTATTGAGAAGATAGCATATTAATAACAGAGAAGAATAGAAAGCAAATGATGAACAGTGAACAGTAAATTGCTATTCTTTGTTCTAGTTTAATGAGTGTGGAATGGGATGATATTTGGATGAAAGAAGATTATTGCTATATAGTGTTAGTATACAGAAAACTCCTCAGCAAATTATTAGGTTAAAATGAGATGTGAAAGTAGCCTTAAGTTGTCAGCTAAACCATCCCATTAAGTATAAAATCATGTTGAAGGAGAAACACTGTTGAGTATGGAAGACAGCAAGGAAAGCAAACTATCACAATAAAAAGGCAATAGTCTATAGAAGCAGGCAAAACAGAAAAGTAGACTCCTCGTGCAGCAGCCCCCCACCACAACTGGTTTCATGAAAGACAATTTTTGTACAGGTGAGGACGGGGGCTTTAGATTCTCATAAGAAGCATGCAACCTAGATCCCTCGTATGCGCAGTGTACAGTAGGGGCCACACTCCTATGAAAGTATAATGCTGTTGCTGATGTGACAGGGGGCAGAGCCCAGGCAGTGACGCAGGAGCAACTGTAAGTACAGATGAAGCTTCACTTGCTTGTCATCCTCTCCTCATCTCCTGCTGTGCAGCCCTGTTCCTAAAAGGCCACACCTGGTACCAGTCCACAGGGGGTGGGAAACACAGTCTTAGACGATTGCCAATAAATGCCCTGAATAAAAAAATTATTCAGAATTACTGATTGAAAAAAAGGAGTATTTGACTTCTCCCTTCATCATAACTGGCATGTTGTTCTCACCTCCTGGTAACTCAGTCTCAGTTGTTGAGAAGTTGGGATTCAATTTATTGTATTTCTTCAAATTTCTAGTGCCACCCCAGGCAAGTCTGCCCTCTTCTCAGAAAATTCATCATAATTATCTGGTATCTTGACTCCTTAACCTGAGCAGCTTTCACTTTGGTTTCACTTTCAACAACCTCCCATCTCCCAGACACATTTACCATCAGGATTTGCATGTCAGAAATCTTAATCTCTAATATCCCTTTTTGTGACAATGATTCATATCGTAAAACTTTCCAAATGCATGAAACAAAAGTGTTATTAGGAAAACAAAACTAACACAATCTTGGATTGCATTGGAATTGTGTCCAGACTAGGCAATGACTCAAACTTACTGTTATCATTTTCATTGTTATTAGTTATTGTTGTAAATTATAAAGTTACATCTTTGTGGTTAATTCTAGAAAATAATTTTTACGAACAATATTCTACTGATCACTCAGAGGAAGAGACTAAAATGATTAGAAATTTGAAATGAAATAATTGCAACATCAAAGAACCCCAAGAAGGACAAACATGAAAACCATGTCATAAACTGGTAGGAAAAAAGGTAAGGAAAAATCTTCAAAGGAGTCAGAGAGGGAGATGAGACAGTATTACTTAAAGAGAAAAATGACGGGCTGGCTACAGTGGCCCACACCTGTACTCCCAGAAATTTGTGAGGCTGAGGCAAGGGGATCATTTGATACTAGGAGTTCAAGAGCAGCCTGGCAATACAGCAAGATCCCATATCTAGCCAGATGTGGTGCCACGTGCCTGTAGTCTCAGCTACTTAGGAGGCTGGGCACGCGGTTGCTTGAGCCCAGGAATTCAAGGCTGCAGTGAACTATCATCATGCCATTGCACTCTAGCTGGGGTGTCAAAGCAAGACTCTGTATCCAAAAAAAAAAAAAAGGAAGAAAGAAAAGAAAAATGACCATAATATAAATAATAATGACTGATTTATCATCAGAAATAATAACAAAAGACAATGAAATGACATCTTTAAAGTGCTGAAAAAGGTTTATCAACAACCCAGAATTCTTCATCTAATAAAATCACCCTTCAAAATAAGGTTATTTTCAAAAAGAAACTTGAGAAAAATCTAACACTAGTAGAACTACACTATAAGCAATTCTCAGGGAATTTTCACAAGATAAAAGGAAAGATACCTGTTGGAACTTCACATAGGAAGGGATACCAGGAAATGTCCAATTTTGTTCTGAGTCTAAAATCTTGTGACAAACCAGTAACCAAATAATTTTCCTTAGAGTTAGTGGAGTTAGGAAGATTTCCCTATTGAGTGAATAAATATGTAACTAATAAATTTGATGGGTAGATGTTCACACAAAAAAGTACAAAATTTTAAAATAAACAAAGAAAGTAAATGGGCTTGTCTTTCCATGCAGATCAGGACAAAGCTGATCAAATTGGTTCAAAAGCCCAAGAATACAGTGTTATGGATCTGACTGTAGCTTTCTTAAAATTAAGCATCGATAACACTCAAACCTTCAGAATTAAGGCACCCACAGGAAAATATTCATAACACTAGGCAACAGTCAAAGACCTAAAGCATTTTCTATTGTGATTTGGTGTAAAAAGATTTTCTTGAGTGATTGTCAAGAGTCTATGGGAAAAGCCCAGGCCTGGAACAGCGACAATAGAAACTCTCCCGGCTTTTAAATAAGTACAAAAGATGCCAGGAATGTTGCAATAGCCTTTGAAGAAACAATCTCAAGAGTTTTGAGTACATCATCATCTTCATGATGCAGTAATTGTCCAAGCAAGTCATAGCACACCCCAGTAGACTGTTAATTCCACTAAAGCCTAAACTTAGCTCCTCCTGTTGTTAACTATTACAGAGCAGCTGTCTACTCTGACAAACTCAACCACATCATAATTTCAAAGATGGATTATAAAATATTTATTTACAGAAATGGACCATCTACTAATACAACTAAACTAATCAATATTGTTGCTTCATTCATGGGCAGAAAAAGGAAAATCTTGTCAAAATAATGTCTTAATCGGAGAAGCTTAAATGTTAGTGTGTCTAATAAAAATATTTCTTTAAAATAAATTCCTTTAATTATCTAACTAGATAGCAATGATAGAGGTAACCAAAACTTTAATTGCAATTAAAACATAAACATCCTAAAAAAAGAAAGAAAAAAAGCCATAGCACATATATTTTTAACAGAGAAAGGAAGGTTATGTTTGAATTTTAAGGGGGCATACCAGAAAGGTCATTGCTGGGGTGCAAAGGCTCATCTTGGTTTTTAGTAAGCCCACCAAAAAAGGTGGTGTTCATAATGTAATAATAATCTAAGAAAGTCATGGCACACTTGGTAATGACCACCTTCGATTTAAGTGGGAAATCACTTCCTAGTCCCACAAGTCTAAAGCAGTAATGGGATTTCATGGTCATCTTTTTCTGCATTGCTTACATCCTTCATTCATCTCATAAACTATTCATTAAAAAATAGAATATAAAGCATAGAATAAACACTTCAGTGTGTCCCAATGGTTGGAAATATGTTTATTATACACCATTCCATCCAGAAAACGTGGAGGGCAAACCCAATGTATAAATGTGCCCAGTTGTTTTTCCCACCTTCATTCTCTCATTTACTAACTAAATCCCAGATGTAGATATTTAATCTTGCTCTCCCTCCACTGGAGAATTACTCATGCTTCCCTGACTCATGAGCTATATACACAGATACTGTAGGTCATTTCCCACTCAAGTATTATATTTTGGGAGCAGAATAATAAAAAGGTTTAAAACAACACAAGTTCCACAGGCCAAATGTCTGAAGTTTATGGTATTTTATATTGAAAAAGTAAAAGAATAGTTACCAGTTAATTAACACTGCTGTTAAATATTTATGTGTACTATTAAATATAATGTGTAGATATTATACTCAAGAGGAGCAAAGCTAACAAACATGAAACTATAATAGAAATAAATGATCAAGCATTAAGTGGGACAGATTATAAATTCTATGAAAAGTCAGACAGGACCAAAAATCTAAATCGTGAAAGACAGATTTCACTGAGGCCAAGAGAGGTTGACCTTACTTAAAGTATGGCCTTAAAAACAATGGACTAAGAGAGAAGGAAGGAATGAGTGGGGTGGGGTCTTGGTGTGTGCCGCACCTTTTGGGGGCAAAACACGATTGTAAGGGGGACTTTACCCAACAAATGCAATCAGTGTAATATGGTTTCTTGTACCCTCAATGAATCCCCAATAAAATAAATAAATAAATAAATATAAAAAAATAAAAAACTTAAATGTCAGTGTACGTAAAAAAAAAAAAAATGGACTAACTTTGGATGGGGATTAAAGAGGAAAGGTATAGCCAGGAGCATCATGAGCAATCAGTAGGAGAGAAAGTCATACAGTGAAGAGAGAGAGAAACTAAGAGAAAAATGGTAAATACCGTATCATAAAGCTTAAGTTAGGAAAGATAGAAGAATGGAACAATTACCAAAGTTTGATTTTTGCAAAACTAAAAAGAATGGTGAAGTGATTAGACATGATATGCTGGGCCATACGAAGCACTGTATACATATTTCCTAGAGCTAAATATCACAAGACAGAAATTGTGTTTTGGGCCTAATGTGATATTTAAATGAATTACTGGTAAAAGAAATGAAGGATATGAGGTTGAATCTGGATGCTGTTGTAATACTTCAGATATGAAAGTGTAAAACTGTGATCTAGCATGCTGAGAGAGGGAATAATTGAGTTAATTCAAGAGATCCTTAAAAATAAAGCTCAATAGTTGGAATAATGGGATTATGAATGCAAAAAAAAAAGTCAGAGGAGTTTATAAACCCAGGAAAAGAAAAGAAACCCGTGATGTGATCGTTAATTTTTTTTTAAATTTTTATTAAATCATAATTGTGTACAACGTGATGGTTAATTTTATATGCCAGCTTGACTGGGCCACAGGCTGCCCCGACATTTGGTGAAACGTTATTCTGGGCTTGTCTGTGAAGGTGTTTCGGCAGGAGAGTAATATTAGACTCAGTTGACTAAAGAAGATTATTCCTCCCAATGTAGGAGGGCCTTATCCATCTAGTCAAAGGTTGAATAGAACAAAAAGACTGAATGAGAAGGTTTTCCTCCTGGCTTCCTGATTCACCTGAGACATTGGATATTTTCCCTCCTTCAGGCTCAAATTAAAATATTTCCTCTTCCTTGGTCTCATTCTGTCATGTTTTAAACTGAAAATCTACCATAAGCTCTCCAGGATCTCTAACTCGCCACCTGTAAATGTTGGATTACGTCAGACTCTGTAATTGCTTAAATCAATTAACCTATCTGTCTCTCTGTCTACATATGTTAATTCTGTTTCTTTGGAGAACCCTGACACATACACATAGTTATTTGGGTAATATGTCTTTTTTCCCCTTTCGTTAAAAACACATTGACAACAGAAGTCCTGTAGTCTTAATCCTGTTGTCTCTGACAGTAACATTTTCCAATTGACTTCTTATGTAGGCTTTGATCTTAGGTATTCTTTCAAAATGAGAGTTCCTTCCTTTTAAAAAAAATAATTGCCCTAATTCTTTCTCCTGTGGGCAATATGACTAATTCTTATTTTGTAATCTCACATAATTAGTTTATTAATAATACTGGTCCATTTCTTCTACAGCATAGAAGCAAGAAACAAAACTTGCTAAAAGTTTAGAATTCTGAAAAATATAATAGAAAGGTTGAAATAATATGAATAATTAGTCACTGATCTAAAACTCATGGATTTAGATAAAGATAAAACAAATGTTCACTATTCTTAATTCTCTGAACTAATATGAATAATCTTAATTTGGGAACAAGATAAATTTAGAGTATGTTTATGTTAGTGAAATTTAATGTTCTGGATGACTCAAAGTGGGATAGCACACAAAAAATAAGATTCCCTATTTTTTTTTTTTTTTTGTGGTTGTTGTTGCTGTTTGGCTGGGGCTGGGTTTGAAGCCACCATCCTCAGTATATGGGGCCGGCACCCTACTCACTGAGCCACAGGAGGCACCCAAGATTCCCTATTTTTAATCTTATTAGATATTTCCATATGTCAATTTAGCATGAGACAAGCACATACTGAGTATCTAATATGTACTCAGACCATCCTGAAAATCGCCCTTTAGAGTAAGTGTTGTTATATCAAATTTGCACTCCATAATACTAAGGTTTCAAAAGGCAAATTAACTAGTCAAAGAGTAAGAAAGCTAATAAATTTGAAACTGGGATTCCAGCCAAGTTCTTTTGACTCCAAGGCCAGTCCTTTTTCTGATTATACTTTGCTGGATTGGATGCAAAGCTTTTTTAACTGGAAAGCTTCTTAGATGGCTAGGTCTCTTTTGAGGACAAAATGTGAGATTGTTTTGATATGTCTTAGATAACTACGAGAACCTTGCTTCTCAATTAATTCCAAGACATCTTCAGAACTCTGCACATTGCTGATCCTAAATTTTAGCTTTGTGAAGATATGGTTCCCAACTGGGTTTTTTGTTTATCTTTACACACACAAATAAAAACATAGCCATAGTATCTTTGCTATCCCCAGAAAAACTACTAGTCAAAGGAGAATTATTCAATTTTTGTTGGTTTTCATAAGTGTAAATATATCATAAAGTGCTAGGAGCATTTGTAATTAACCCACACCTAAACTTTATGATTAGCATTAATTCTGCTGGAGTTTAGAAATAAAATATTTAAAATTTATAGGCAAATAGTGCACTAACTTTATACACATATAATTTAAATGAAATATAAGAATTTTATTCTCAAAGCTTTTGAAAAAATTGTGGTCATTACATTTGACAGAAGCCATAAGAGTATATGTTAATAAAAAGCAAACATTATGTCCTGGTCATCAATTTTACCTCAAAAAAATTTACTAATAAGAGATTCACAAAATCAAACTTATAACAATTTTTAGATATTTCTAATTAGTCAATTTGTGATTTGTTTTTTCTGTAGAATCTGTTACAAAAATCAAATTGAGGGATTTTTTTTAATGCAATTCAATAACTAAAGGAATAAATTACTCAGAAAAATAAATGATTGACCAACAAATGTTTCCATTCTTTCAAAACTCCTTTTGTATGTAAATAACCTGATGATGTGGGAAAAATATCTAATGAAATATAGGGAGAAAACAAACACTACATTTATTTAAAACTGATGTAGGCCCATATATGATATCACTATGACATTGTTTGATTAATAAAATGTGGCCTGTAACTCTGGTTCATTAAACCTTTTCCTCCAATTTCTTTTTCCTCTCTTTCTTTTTTATTTTTCAATTAATTTAATTCCTTCTTTATACTGCCTACTGAAACTGCATTTGGAGAGTGCTTGGGTATAATTCTTCCTATTCCAAAGCTAACTAGTCAACATTAGAAATTATTTTTCTCAAATATATGTTACTTAGTAAAGAATCTAAGATGAGGTTGGGCATAGTGGTTCGCACCTATAATCCTAGCACTTTGGGAGCCCAAGGTGGGAGAATTGCTTAACACTAAGAGTTTGAGACCTCTTCTTTACACAAAACATGACAATTAGTTGGGCATGGCAGTGGTCTCCTATAGTCCCACTACTCTAGAGGCTGAGGCAGGAGAGTTGCCAGAGCCCAAGATGGAGATTTCAGGGAGCTCTGACTCCCTACTGCAATCTAACCTAGATCACCGAGGGAGACCCTTTCTTTTGTTTGCTTTTTTTTTTTTTTGGAGTTTTTGGCCAGGGTGGGTTTGAACCCGCCACCACCGGTATATGGGGCCAGCACTCTCCTCCTTGAACCACAGGTACCACCCTTGGAAGACCCTTTCTTAAACACAGATAGAGAAGAAAAGAAATAAAGGAAAAAATATCGTAAGATAAATATCACTTTTTTTGATAGAATTTTACATTCATTAACTTGAAGATGAAGTAGAAACACAAAATGATTCAGATTTTCCCACACACACACACAAAAAAAACAAAAAACAAAAAAAAAACACTAACCAGTGAGTAACTTCATGGATCTGAACTGAATGTGAAAATTTAATGGAATAGTGGTTGAAAATCTCTCAAAGAGTAATTCTTGACATTAGGAAAATCATTCTGAGCAAGTATAATATCCTGAGAAAGTATAATAAGAGAAACCAAAAGGATGTATACACAGAGTCCAGAATTTCAGGAAACTACATGAAACCTCAAGAAAAATTAGAAGAGTCATGAGAAAATCTATGAATTGTTTAATAGGTTTAAAGTCAAGCTTGCTCAACTTCTGCCCATTACTGAAAGAGCACAAAGGATTTTTAAAGAGATGTACATGATTCATTCTCTGAACTTGTTTACTTATCGTAAGTGAATTCACAATATACATGGGAAATGTCGAGTGCAGATTTGAAGTGTCAGACCCGAGTTTATCAACCCGCAGACATCTAATGACAAGCTGGGAAAGTTCTCTTGGATCTTGGATTAGTCTCCTTGTGAACTTTTCTATGCTGCTCAGAACCAGGAAATTACCCTAGCTTTCTTCTTGTTACTAAAATTTGGCTTTTAGTCAGAGTTAAGGGTAATGTTAGGTGTAAATCACAAGAGTATTTGGTCCAACTAAAATATTATTTTTGAACTGGGCCTTAGACTAGACCAGCACATGTATCAGCTGTTCCCAGGCAGAGTAGCAAAAAAAACATCTGTTTAAAAAATACTGCTTATTTTATCCTATCTCTCAATATCATGCTTAAAAATGATACTGGGGAAAGACCAGGCTTTTCTTGTTTGCATTCAGAGGAAGGAATTATTTTATCTATATAATAAAGTAAAGGAATATAGCATCAAAAGCAGTTGTTCCATTTCTCAGTTTGAGAAGTCTGTTACACACTTCCCCTTACTTAAGCACCTACTGGGACTCTGTCTCCTCCTCTTCCTTTTCTTCATTGCCAGCTCCTGACTTTTTCCTTTCCTTTTGCCCAGCCATGCCTCACCAGGAGATCTTTCAGTTCTCTCCATGAGCCCACATGCATTTCAAACTGGGACATTAGGAACATCAGAACCCTCACTTTCTTTGTCTAAAGGATCTTGAGGTGAGATCTTGTGACCCAGGACAATGAGGTCTGGTTATCAACTCTCATCTTGCTTCTCAGAATTCTGGATGATTTTTCTCCACTTCACTTGTGACCCAAAGCACGCTCCTGCCTGAAAAGTTCAGTCCTCTTAAGGAATAAAGACTTGCCTTGAGGCCAGATTATTTCTAGTTCTGACAGCATCCTCCCTCAGTAGGTCAGATTCTGTATTCAAGTTCACCTGTGAGTAGATGGAGTTACATCATCACCATGAGTATTACTTTGAGGATATAGCATGCTGTCTCTTTGCCTTATAAACTATATGCTCCTTCCAACCACTGATCATTTCCTACATTCATAGAAACTTTAACTGGGTCTGAAATCCCATTCTCAAACGTGCTTGGTGTAATTGATCGCCCTGCTCCTCTTATAGAGGCAGGCTCCTTGATAGATTAGTTTTCCTGTTTCCCATGGGTCTAGTTTCTTTCTTTTTTTTTCCCTCTATATTAATTTGACTGCTCAAGTCTTGGCATAAATGTGTACTCCCATTAACATATCTATACCTCTAGACCCTTGGTGATACTTTCTCAATGTTCATAACTGTATTTGGGGATCCATGCCCCTAAGTCTCAACCTTGAGCAATATATCTTATCTCCAAAGCCACCAAAACTCAAAAGTTCTATAAAGAGAAAGTCTTTTAAAAGGTTGGAGTGCATGTGGCAGAGAAAAAGGTAGAGTTAGAACCAAGCATAGGGAAGCATACAGAAGTCAAACTGCCTAAGACTTTTGGACCAAAGAAACAAGAGATGTCTTAATTGTCATCCAAACATGACCCATATGAGAATAAAAAGAAATGATAATGACACTCATTATCAATGATTGTGAGCAGGGAACAATAGCTCACACCTGTAATCATACCACTTTGGGAGGCCAAAGCAGAAGTATTCCTTGAGTTCAGGAGTTCAAGACCAGGCTGAGCAAGAGAGAGGTCGTGTCTCTACTAAAAATAGAAAAATTAACCTGTTGTGGCAGGTGCCTATAGTTACAGCTACTTGGGAGGCTGAGGCAGGAGGATCACTTGAGCCCAAGAGTTTGAGATTGCTGTGAACTAGGCTGAAGCCAGGACCTTCTAGCTTGAGGCAACAGAGTGAGAGTTTGTCTCAAATTTTTTTTTTTTGCTAAGAGCATTATGTAAAATGACACTTTACGGGACTAATTAGAATATTGGGTCAATTTATAAATGAAGGAATTTTGTCTCTAGTCTAAGAGCAATAGAGAATTCATTGATGAGTTTTAGACTCCTGCAAAATTTGATCTTCATTTCAGGAATGCATCTGTAGAGAAAGGGTCAGTCCACAACATGGCTTTCACCCCTCTCCAAAATTCATCTTCCCCACATAGTATCTCTAGGTAATTACCACTTTCATCAGCATGCCTGCTCCAAGGTTGTGCTACCACCTGAATAATACTGTAGACTACCCAGGGAGCATCAGTTTTCCCTTCATACTGCATAGGGCAACTGAGCTAAACATGAAGCATTTAGAGATAATGTGGGTAGCGATGGGTGGCAGGATCTCACAATACAGTTGGCCCATTGCTTATGTGGGTTTTACATCCAAGAACTCACCAACATTGAATCAAAAATATTTTTCACGCCTGTAGTCCCAGCTACTCAGGAAGCTGAGGCAAGAGAAGAGCCTAAGCCCAGGAGTTGGAGGTTGCTATGAGCTGCGACGCCACAGCTCTCTACCAAGGGTGATAAAGTGAGACTCTGTCTCTACAAAAAAAAAAAAAAAAAATTTCAAAATAGCAGAAAATAATATTACAATAAAACCAATACAAACAAAAAATACAACTATTTACATGGCATATACATAGCATTACATATTTTAAGTAATCTAGAGGCGATTTAAAGTATACAGGGGAATGTGCTCAGGTTATTTGCAAATACTGTGCCATTCTATATATTGCAGTCTTGAGCACCCATGCATTTTGGTCTTGGACTAAAGTAGCCCTGGAACCAATCACCCACAGACATTATACTCAACTTTCAAATGAAAACTTATGTTTTAAAAAAAAATTATTAATTTACTTTTTCTTATTGTTAAATAGACATTTTGAAAAGAATTATTAAATAATTAAAATATGATAATTGATAATTAAAATACAATCAATTACAAAATATATACAAAAAGCCATATTACAGTATTCCCAAGTACAATGATAAATATTTTTGGTATACTTTCTTCAACTTCTGTCTTTCTCTCTTTCTGAGATGACCCTAAATACAGTCTTAATTTTTCCACACTACATTACTTCATTTGTATTTTCCAATGTCATTCAAATATCTTAATAAATATTATTTAATTTCTGCATAATATGCCATCCTAAGGAGATATTGTATCTTAATAACGTCTTAATTGTTGCACATATTGATAAAATCTTTGGCAAAAATAGGTACCCATATTTCTTTACAGTTTCTTAGAAGTGGATTATTCTACAAGTAGATAAAAACATGTTTGAACTTCGTGACACACAATGCCAAACTCCTTTCCAGAAAGTTTAAAGTGATTTGTGAGCATGTCGTCATCATATGACAAAGCCCACGTCACAATCTAAAGTTTCTGGTGTTGTCTTGTCACTCGGTGGTCTGAGAAGTAGTCTGCATAATTACTGCTTCACAGAGTTTATTGTGATTTTTCTTTGCAATCTTTCTGTAAATGTCCCATGGAAAATAGAAAATATGCTATTTCTAATTTTCCAGTTTGCTAGGGAAAGTTTTAATCCATTTTGTTAAATATGCTTTTCCAGCCTTGTAGGGGTATCATGTGTCTAACAGAACCATAAGAAACTTAAAGGGGGATTTCTTTGCTTCCTTGATCAGCAGATTAAAAATCCATTTTAAAATCTTTTAGTAGAATTAATTTCTCCTTATATTTCAAAAGATACCTTTTGAATTATCTGTGCTGAGAATCTACTTTTGGATATGTGAGTATGATTGTGACTATTGAGACTTCCTTATGAATTTCATCCATTAAGAATAAAAATTTATTTCTAGTTTAGCTGACATTAATTTTTCCTGATTATTTTACATATCCTTAATCATTTATTCTTCTTTTTACTTGAAGGTTTTAACTTTGCTTACTTTAAGCATTTTCCAGTAGCAGGCATCATACTGAACTCAATTTAATAGCATGTGACACTTACTTTATGAATTGATCCTTTCATGTGTATTACATTTTTATATTTATTCTGGATTTTCCCATTTCACATTATTATCATCTTTTCAAGATATTCTCTCTCCTTTGTAATTTCTTCGAGTTCAGCACATGTGTGTATGCTGTTAGACACTGTAATTCTAGTAGCATATTGTTCTCAGACATTTTAAAAATCTGTGTTTAACTAAGTGTCCAAAATTCAATAATTTTTAATCTGTTTTATAAAAGATAAAGTTTCAATATTCTATTTTATTTTCTCTTATTTACCAGATTTTTAAATTTCATTAAAGTTGTAAATACCGCCAATTTGAAAAAAGTATTGATTTTCTTATTTTAAAAAAGGTAATTTTGTTGCTAACCTTTATCTGCTTATTTTAACACTCGAATGATTCCCGCCATGACTATCTTATTCCAGAGTTTTTTATATTTTTGACTCAACTTTCATCTGCTACTGCCAGAAAATACACCAGCATCTCCAGGCCTTGTGGCTTAAGCTCTCAGCCCTTCTGAAATCCATGTCTCCTCTGCAGTTACTTCTCCTCTGAGATGACAATGGGAACATGTACATCTCCTTTGTCCCCCATCCCCTCCATGTGACAGAACCCCACAGCATGTTTAGGTGTCATTTCACCTCCTTAGGGCTTGAAATAAAGTATTGTTAGTATGGATAATACAGGATCTAAACTGGCACACTTCTTTGGGTTAGAGTAATATTTTGCTATTCCTGTGAATATCACTTCTGCTGTTCCTTTTCTCTTCTTTCTTCTGTACATTGGGTCTTTGTGTTGAGTCCCCAACACTTCTTAGTCTAACCTATTATTCTGTGTTGTTTTCTTTCCCACAAAAAGAAATTGAATGTATTCTTTTTTTAAATTTCAAAATATTGATGGGATGCAAATTTTTTTTAATATGGATAGATTGTATAACGCTTAAGTCAGGGCTTTTGGTGTGCCCGCCATCAAGATAATGTTCATTCTACCTGATATTTAAGGTTTTTTTCCATCCCACTTCCCTTCATTCTTATTTTCTATTGTCCCTAATGTCTTCTTATGTCCATGTGTAGCCATCGTTTAGCTCCCACTTATTAGTGAGAGTACATGGTGTTTGTTTTTCCACTCCTGAGATACTTCACTTAGGATAATGGTCTCAAGTTCTATCCAAGTGGCTACAAATGCATTATTTAATTCTCCTTTATGGCTGAGGAGTACTTCATCATGTATATATTACATATACCACATTTTTTATATCTATTCATGAATTGATGGACACTTAGGTTGATTCCATAGCTTTGAAATTGTGAATCGTGCTGCAAAAAACTTTTGGATTCATGGGTCTTTTTGATAAAATGATTTCTCTTCCTTTGAGTAGATACACCACACAGGGTGATTGCTGGACCTAATACTAAATCTACTTTTATCTCTTTGAGGAATCTCCATATTGTTTTCCATAGAGGTGGTACTAGTTTGCAGTCCCACCAAAAGTGTATAAGCATATATTTTTCTCTGCATCCACACCATCAGCTATTGTTTTTTGACTTTTTCTTAATGGTCATTCTGATGGGGATAAGGTATCAGCTCATTGTGGTTTAATTTGCATTTCTGTGATGAATAGTGACATTAAACATTTTTTCTTTTTTTTTTGCCATTTGTCTAACTTCTTTGGAAAAATTCTGTTCGTATCTTTTACCCACTTTTTGTTGTCTGTTTTAATATATTGTTTTATTTGAGTTCTTTGTAGATTCTGGGTAGTGGTCCTTTTTTCGGATGTATAATTTGTGAATATTTCCTCCCATTCTGTAGGTTTCCTGTTTACTCTGTTGATTATTTCCTTCGCTGTGTAGAAGATTTTTAATTTAATTAGGTCCCATTTATTTATATTTGTTGCTGCTGTACTTGCCTTTGGGGTATTAGTTGTTAATTCTTTGCTTAGGCCAATGTCTAGCAGAGTTTTTCCTATATTTTCTTCTAGAATTTTTATGGTTTCATGCCTTTCATTTAAGTCTCTAATTCATCTTGAATTAATTTTTGTACATGGTGATATGAGTCCTGTTCAGTTTTCTGTATGTGGATATCAAATCTCCCCAGCACCATTTATTAAATAGTTCTTAGGGGGGATGCCTTCAACATTTCCCCATTCAGAATGATGTTGGCTGTGGGTTTGTCATATATGGCTTTTATGATTGTGAGGTATGTTCCTTCTTTGTTGAGTTTGTTGAAGGTTTCTGTCATTAAAAGAGTGCTGGATTCTGAAGAGCCAGCGGGCTGGATGACAGGCAAGGAGGGGGACCTCCAACCTCCACCAGAAGCTCCAATTGCCAAAAAGGCTGGACAACTGCTGAGGAGACACCTGTGCCTTGGTGTCTCCTTCACTTCACACTTAAGACTAAATG
>CAUYON010093396.1:0-15900 GCA_963573935.1 Arctocebus calabarensis
TAAGGCACCAGCCACATACACCTGAGCTGGCGGGTTCGAATCCAGCCCGGGCCTGCCAAACAACAATGACGGCTGCAACCAAAAAATGGCCAGGCGTTGTGGCGGGCGCCTGTAGTCCCAGCTACTTGGGAGGCGGAGGCAAGAGAGTCGCTTGAGCCCAGGAATTGGAGGTTGCTGTGAGCTGTGATGCCACAGCACTCTATCCAGGGTGACAGCTTGAGGCTCTGTCTCAAAAAAAAAAAATTAGCTCATTGTACCCCATAAAGGCATTAATGTACACAGTAATTATTTAATTTAAAAAAAAATCTAACAGCAGGTGGGGACATACCATTGTGTTAATGTGCCTTTCTGGACTAATTTAAGAAGCCCCTGATCCCAACAACTCCCCTGCCAGCACCAAGCAGATAGGACACTCCACTTTTAAATGTTTCCCTCCCATTTTCTTCCTAGGAATCATTTCTGAGGTTCCCCAATGTATGTTTCTGAGGTCCTCTGAATATTTGGAGAGATGTGGATTTCTTTTTTTCTGGTTTCATTTGCACTGAGAGACTAGTTGTGTTCCTGATCACCACTTCTTCTTTTTTTTTTTTTTTGAGACTGAGCCTCAAGCTGTCTCCCTGGGTAGAGAGTGCTGTGGCATCACAGCTCACAGGAACTTCCAACTCCTGGGCTTAAGCGATTCTCTTGCCTCAGCCTCTCAAGTAGCAGGGACTACAGATGCCCCCATAAGGCCCGGCTATTTTTTGGTTATAGGTGTCATTGTTGTTTGACAGGCCCGGGCTGGATTCGAACCCTCCAGCTCTGGTGTGTGTGGCTGGCGCCTTAGCTGCTAGAGCTACAGGTGCCAAGCTCTGATCACCACTTCCGCTGCATAACCTGCAGTGACTCTTGTCAAAGCTCAGGTTCTGCTCCAAATCTACCCCGAGCTTTGCACATTCAGTGTTGCTGCAAGGCAGAGCAAGTGATCTCCTAGGTCTGCTTGCAGCCCAGTTCAGGGATGCTAACCCTCCAAGTAGGGATTTATTCTCTTTTTCTTGATAATTTACAATTACACCCTTTTTTAAATGGTTGCTTCTGCTTTTTTATTATCAGTTACTTATGTTAACTCTTTGACCACTGAAATTGCTTCAAAGCACCCGTGAGTGATGCTTAAGATTTACTAATATAAACAAGGGCCCTTCATGAAATTCTAAAGCACCAAGCTATGCAGGGTCGTGCAAACTACGCAGGCAAAGTCGTGCATTTGCAAAGCAATCATATTTGGGAGTCAGAGACAAGAAAGGAGAATGATGGAGAAGCACTGAGTTGCGATCCTCTCTCCGTGTGGCCTTGTAATAAGCCAAAGATGCCTTCGATTTTGTTGCTGATGGCTTATGAAAAGATACAAAGTAGTCTCTTAAATAATGCTTTCATAAAACAGATAATAATCATAAAAGATAGGATGTGAGGCACTTTGACATCAAAAGACTTCACAGTTGAGTAGGCAAGACAAAAAATTACGCTCTGATCTCGCTTTCTCTCCCCAGTGCTCCGAAGCCTCTGAAATTCAAGCTGGCTATAGCGTGTTCTCGCTTCACTTCAGGACCTTCCAGGATTGACTGCATGAATTAATAGCAGCTGTTCCACACCTGCTGTGAATGAACAAATGAATGAATGGATAAAAATTAAAGCCATGGAGCTGCTACTACTTTCAAGAGGCCGGTGCCAGTTGGCAAAGCAGAGGCAAAGGTGAGCCCCAGAGTGGTCCCACCCTGGTGCCTGAGCTAACTGTAGTAAAATCACCTCCCCTAGGAGGGAATCTCTGCCCTGTGTGACTCCAAATACATCACTTAACTACTCTGAAATTTTATTTCCTTTCTCATAAAACAATGACATAAAATGATCACAAGAGGTACTTGTTAAAAGAACAGTAGTATCTACCTCATTCAAATGTTCCAATCTCCTGCTGAAAGAGCACACCTGTCATGCACTGTGGTGTATTGTTTTCACCTGTCATTCCCACTAGTCTCAATCTAAGTCTGTAGGTCTTAATCGCTCCTGTATCTGCAGAGTAAGAGCCTAATATACGTTGTTGAATTGAAATGAAAATAATAGCTCGGCACCTGTGGCTCAATGGGCTAAGGCGCCAGCCACGTACACCTGAGCTGGTGGGCTCGAATCCAGCCCCGCCCCGCCAAACAACAATGACAGCTGCAACCAAAAAATGGTCGGGCGTTATGGGGGGGCACCTGTAGTCCCCCAGGGACTCTATCCAGGGTGACAGCTTGAGGCTCTGTCTCAAAATAGATAAATAAATAAATAAATAAAATATAATAAATGGGAATGTGAAAGTTCAAAGTATCATGCAAATGCATTTAAAATCATATCCAAACTATGCTTCTAAATCAATTAAATATACACCCTACCCCCCAAACTGCTAAGTGTATAATGAGAGTGAAACAAATCTGTCAATAGCTGTACAAATGAATAAACGTATTGTTCCACAAAGCAGCCTTTTAAAATTGACTTTCCCTAACTTTTTATTTTGAATAATTTACAAATCCTCAGGAAAACTCAAAGAACAGTAGGATGAATACCATACACGTTTCACCAAGTGGTATCATCGGCCACATTTGTTTATTCTCTACACACACATTCTCTGTACACACTTTTAATTCTTTGAAAGTAAGTCACAGACATTCTGATGCTTCCCCTCTACAACTTTGGGACATATCGCAAAGGACATGCACATTTCTCCTACATAAACCCAACATTTTCATGCCTAGGAAATTTTACCATATATATATATATCTTATTAATACATTGTACGTATTCAAATTTCTCTGGCTCGCTTAATAATGCCCATTGTATTCTTTTTCCATTCTAGGTTCCAATCAGGGATTACATATGGTGTTTAATTTTCAGGTCCCTCTGCCCGCCTTTCATCTAGAGCAGTGCACCCATGGGTTTTGTCTTTCCTGACGCCGACATTTCGAAGAGCCCAGAATGTTCCACAGTCTAAGTCCTAATGTTCTATCACAGAATCTGTCACAGAATCACAGAATGTGCACAGTCTGAATCTGTCTGATAATTTTCTCATGATTTGACTCAGGTGGGGCGTTCTTGGCCAGATCACGACCTGGGTTGTGTGTCCTTCTCACTGTCTCACACCAGGAGGCACCTGATGCCGGGCTGTCCTATTACTAATGATGCCAAGTTTGACCACTTGCCCAAAAAGAGGTCCACCAAATTTCCCCATTATAAGTTACCTTTTGCCATTACGATTTTATTTTTGGAGAAAGAGTTTCACTTTGTTGCCCAGGCTAGAGTGGCATAGCATCAGCCTAACTCACAGCAACTCCAAACTCCTGGATTCAAGCAAGCCTCCCAAGTAGCTAAGACTACGGGTATCTGCCACGATGCCTGCCTAATTTTTCTATTTTTAGTAGAGACACGGTCTTGCTCTTGCTCGGGCTGGTCTCAAACTCCTGAGCTCAAGGGATCCTCCTACCTTGGCCCCACAGAGTGCTAGGATTACAGTGGTGAGCCACCGTGCCCGGTCTTTTCTGCCATTACAATTAATAAGTAACCTGTGGGGGGGGTAATTTGAATAATTTATTTTTATTAACTAAAAATATAAAAATAAATTATTCCCACTCTCCATGTACAAAATATAAATACAAGTTATGAAAAATAAATTCACAAAATATAGAGCCAAGCAATTTACTTTGTGGTTGGTGCCCATTTGAAAAACTTATCCAATGAGCTACTTTTATAGAGCTTTTTTTTTTTAATTGAGAAAGAAAGATGTAGATTGGGGTAAAATTAAATTCCATTTTAGTCACCTGGCTTGAACTTTTTTTTTATTTTATTTTTACATATATATGTGTTAATTAGGTTTCCACTTTTTGCCTTCACAGAATTTAAAAGATTTAAAATTTAATAATAACAATGTTTAAGATAAGGACTAGAAACAAAAACCACGTAAAGAATGAACAAAGATAAATACATTCAGAAAAGAAAACAGACGATTACTGCATCGAAATATTAAGCAATATTAGTAATAATAATGCCAACCAAGTAACGTTCACATTGTCAAATAAGACATTATAGCGTGCTTTGACTCTGAGGCTCAGTAGGAAGTCATCCGTTAACCTCTTATTTTTTTCCAAAGTCTCAAAAAATTGACAACTAATATTATATAAATAAAAGTAGAGTTTCAAAAAACAGATCTTGAAAAATTGTTACAAAATGAGCTACCATCCTCATAAAAAAAATCACACAATTCATCTGGCCTGAGAAAGGATCCTTTTAATCCTGGTCCAAAGAGCACGCCTGCCAAAGGTTCACCAGACACATTTCTTTCTTCTGAGTCTATTATCCCCTGTGCTGGAAAGCCCAGCCCGGCACCGCCAGATAGACTGTGCTTGCTTTAAAGGACGGCTCTCCACTCGTCTTACTGACTGCCAGAAGTCCCTGCTCACCCAGAATGGGTAGATCCTTCCAGAAACTTAGCGGACAGGACTGAAGAGGTCCCAGGTCACCTCCCACTCTAGCACTTCTTTCTGAGGGGAAACACACTGCATGGCTGACACATTCTGGCCCTTACAGGTTTCCTCTGTGTTTGTCAAAAAACTTTCTCTCCTCAGCCCTTCTTCCCCCGGAGTAGCACAGATTTCTACTCTGCATTGCACGTGACAGCCTGCCCAGGATTGAAATGCCACAGCCACCCTAGGTTCTTTTTAAGCAATTCAATTGTAAGATTCAAAGCAGCAGGAGACAAAGATGAGGGTAGGAATGGGAAAGAAGAGGAGAAAATGTCTCAGTTCCAGATTAAAAATAACCACGACAACCTCAGAAATAAAATGCCCATCATGATAACTTGGAAACTGACAACCTTAATAAAAGATTTCAAGAAAAAAGAAAACAGGAAGACGGGAGAAGGAGAAACAGCGAAATCTAGATTTTATACTGATAAATTTTTAACTGAAGAGGAAGAAAGGGGATTGATGACGCGTAGCATGATTTTCGGTCTTTGCGGGCTTTTATTATTACTATTATTGTCCCCTACATATGCTGAAAGTGCAACGCTTGAGACAGAATTGTTCCTTTAGAACATTGATCTACAACTATAACAATTTACAAACAGATGTGGTCGGGATTATGTAATAGACAAAGGCTAAGCCCGCTGCAAAGCAGGAACTCTGAGCTCCCTTTCATACCTGAGTCTTGCATTTATCCTGCTCTTTGTAGCTAGTTTTTTTTGTTTTTAATTTCAGGTTAATTTGAGGGTTACAATGTTTGCATTTGGTATAGTCTCTCTTGTAGTTGTTTCCTGCTCCCAGGAGGCGTGCCATATACCCCCCACACTGTGCCCATTAAGTGGGAGCCCAGCCCCCCTCCTCCATCCTTTGTTTCCCCTCCCCCCATCTTGAATTGAATTGAGTTTTTCCCTCATGTGAGCGTGCATTAGATCATCTCCTGCCTTCATATTAGTATCGAGTACATTGGATACTTGCTTTTCCATTCTGGTGATACTTGACTAAGAAGAATGTGCTACAACTCCATCCAGGTTAACACAAAAGATGTGAAGTCTCCGTCTCTTTTATGGATAAATAGTATTCCATGGTGCACATATATCACAGTTTATTAATCCAGTCCTGGTTTGATGGGCATTTAAGTTGTTTTCACATATTGGCAACTATAAATTGAGCTGAGATACACAATCTAGTGCAAATGTCCTTACGATAAAATGATTTTTTTTTTCTTCTGGGTAAATGCCCAGTAATGGGATTACAAGATCAAATGGGAGGTCCACTTTGAGTTCTTTGAGGATTCTTCATAATTCTTTCTAAAGAGGCTGTATTCGTTTGCAGTCCCACCAACAGTGTTAAAAGTGTTCTTTCTCTCCACATCTATGCCAGCATCTGTAGCTTAGGACTTTGTGATGTGAGCTATATTCACTGGGGTTGGAGGATATCTCAGAGAGGTTTTGATTTGCATTTCTCTGATGATTAGGGATGATGAGCATTTTTTCATATGGTTGTCAGCCATTCATCTGTCTTCTTGAGAGAAGGTTCTGTTCATATCTGTTGCCCAATAAAGGATGGGATTCTTTGCTCTTTTTTTTGTTTGATTTTTCAACAAAAAAAAATTGAGTTTTCTGTGGATTCTAGTTATTAATCTTTTAGATTCATAACATATAAATATCTTTTCCCATCCGGAAGGTTGTCTATTTGCTTTAATTGTGCAGAAGCTGTGCAGAAGCTTTTCAGTTTAATTAAGTCCATTTGTTTATTTTTGCTGTTGTTGTGATTGCCTCTGAAGTCCTCTTTCCCCAAGCTAACATCTGTAAGAGTTTTCCCCACAATACCTTATAGGATTTTTTTTTTTTTTTGAGACAGAGTTTTACTACGTCACCCTTGGTAGAGTGCCATGGCATCACAGCAACCTTAAGCTCTTGGGCTTAAGAGATACTCTTGCCTCAGCCTCTCAAGTAGCTGGGACTACAGGTGCCCACCACAATGCCCGGCTATTTTTTTGTTGCAGTTGTCATTGTTGTTTAGCTGGCCCAGGTTGGGTTCGAACTCACCAGCCGGTGCATGTAGCTGGTGCCGAGCCTTCTTCTAGGATTTTTATCATTTCATGTCTTTTTTTTTTTTTAATTGAGACAGAGTCTCACTTTGTCACCCTCGATAGAGTGCTGTAGCGTCATAGCTGACAGTAACCTCTAACTCTCAGACTCAAGTGATTCTCTTGCCTCAGCCTCCCTAGTAGCTGGGACTACAGGTGCCCGCCACAACACCCAACTATTTTTTGTTGTTGTTTAGCAGGACCGGGCCAGGTTCAAACCCACCAGCCCCGAAGCACGTGGCCGGCTCCCTAACCACTGAGCTGAAGGCACCCAGCCTAACATTTCATGCCTTAAATTTAAATCTTTTATCCATCTTGAGTCCATTTTTGTAAGTGCTGAAGGGTGGATCCAGTTTCAGTCTTTTACATACGGTTCCGGTCTCCCAACACCATTTGGGGAATTTTATTTGTCTAGGGCCTGGTTTTCTTTATAAAACCCAACGTTTTCTCATTCATACTTTTTCACTAATTGATAAAGAAATCAGGTATGACATTTGATTCACTCAAACAAACTGATAAGTAGCCTAAGAATTTGTCTGACAACCTGTATAGAGTAGTGGAAATTAAATAGTCATGCTCTTCTAAGAGGCAAAAGGATTTAACTAACTAAAATAAACAACAACCAAGTTATCTAAAAGCTCCTTGAATCAATTTATATTTTTTGGACTTAACAACCTTCAAACAACTTCATTTTTTAAAGTGGTCTACACCATAGTAGGCTTCAACAAAATATTTCTCAGTGCTGATAATTTGTTCTAAGTCATATTCACATGATGTTATTATCATTTTTCTTAAATCCACACCTTCCATAATGTTCCACTTTCCTCCTCTTGGCCAATACATTTCTATCTAAAGAGTATCAGCATTTCTGGTCTGCACTTATAACGGTCCTTTCCGGCCTGTAACTGTCATATCTATTCCTTTCTCTTCCTATGACATCCTTCAGGCTTAGCATCCCTGGTTAACTCAGAGTTTTACACAAGGCTAAAATTAACCTTTCCACTCTTTGTCCAAAGTCCTTACTACTATAAGGACACTTCAGAAACTTTTTTGACTATGGCATGCTTGTCTAGAGGGCATAATGAAGATCACTTACATTAAATTGGCTCGGCCTATGTTTTTTATTAGTCAGAATATTCATTTTGAGTTGGAGTGTCATTTCCAATCAAGCGGGCTACAGATTAAATATTCTTCTCAGGACTTACCCTTTGACCAAAAGCTGTCTTGATTTTACGAACACTAAATCCCTTCACGTGGTAGGTATTTTTCAAGGGGGCACTGCCTGGCGTGTTTGGAAAATCGGAGGAGACATTTTATTGCTTGTCACAATGACAAACCCAAACAAGGTAAGAAAGTGCAAGAGGCGGCCTGGTTCCAGGATCAGGGCGCTGTTTTCTGGGTGCATGGGGTCCAGCACAGGGGAGTTTCGGCAGCTGTCCCGGAGAGGGGGCCGTGGTGGAGGTGTTTGTCTGTGATTTGTTTGACTTCCAAGGATCTTAATACCCTTTCCACCACATGCATCTTTCTGGAAACAGAATGCAGCTCCAACGTTAGACGTCAGAATCACCAACTCCTCCAGCTGGCTAACAGCTGCAACAGCCTGGACGCAAGGCCCAGCCCAGTGAACTGGATGTCTCCTTCCAAGACTCTGCATCCAGAGTAAGTCATACAAAAAGGCAGAGACAGGAACAATTCTTTCTAGAAGCAGCGTACAGGGCAGCACCTAGGTATGGTGGCTGAGCTCCACAGAGGCACCCTGAGTCCAGTGTCCCAATTTACGGTCGACATGGGCTCCAAGCACAGACGGCCCCTGGGCCTTATGTCACTGAGGTTCTGACTGCTCAGCCTCTTTTGTTTTGCTGGTTTTCTCAGCTTCAGTCTCCCCCACCCCACCCCTGCTCCTTTCGTCCTTGAAAGTTACTTTCTCTCTTTCACTGGTAAAATCAATACCACAGAAAGGAAGCCCTTCTCTTACTTTCCCACATCTCTGAGCACATGGCCCCTCCACATCCAGCCTCTCCTTCTTCCCTGGGGACCAAGGGAGGGAGGAGCCCCCGCCTGTCAAAAGCTGACGGCTCCCTCCGTGCTCTGAACCCCACTCCCCATCCTCTGTTGGATCCATCCATCAGGCTTCAACTGTCTCTCCCACCCCCAAAAGAAGAGGAAACACCTCTCCTTCCATCCAAACCCTCTCCCGCCCCACCCCGCCTCCATTCCCCGCTCACAGCCACACGTCAGGGCACTGGCTCTGTCCCTTCTCTCAGAGTCAGGTCCCGGCCCAGGCTCCCCTTTCTATACTTCTCCAATTCCATCAGACACCACCGACTGTCATTTGCATCCCTAGCCCAGATGTCCCACCTGGGGCTGCTTTGCTCCCACTTTAACTCAGTCCGAACCAACTGGCTCTGGGCGTCCCCTCTGGTTTTATGCTTCGTGGAGCACTACGCTTCTTCCCTTCCCTTCGTGGAGCACTATGCTTCTTTACGACACTCCTCAAGAGTAATGAAGTAGTGTCCGTGCCCAGAGCCCACATGGCCTTGTGAATACAGGGCATGCTCAATGCTCCTGCCTGCTCTTTGCCTGGGGGAGGGCAATGCTGGCAGTCATCCCAAACCCTAAAGATTGTACTTACTTGGCATAAGACAGGAAGAACATTCAAAGTCACTTTCACTGTGATGACAAGACATACGGCCAGATGAACCCTTGGATCTGGACATCAGAACTCCCCTTGAGTTCCAAATGCTCCCACTTACATAGTCTGGCTGTCATGGGGGCCCCCTTAGCCCGAACGCATCCTTCACAGCAGGACACATGTGTGGGAAAGAGTGATGGGGGGGTAGGAGGCCAGGGGTGTGAGGGGCACCAAGGAGTGGGGTGAAGGCAGGAGATGAAGATGGAGAACTGGGTCTGTGACCCACTCAGCACTGATCAGGAGTCAAGTGATCGTGGGTGGGTGGAGATGAACTTCCCTGAGCCTCAGTTTCCTGAATCCAGCTCTGGGGTCTCACTGCTGGAAACCAGGGCAGTAATTGAAGCCTCCCCCACCAGACTAGTGAGGAACAATAGGCTCCAGGGAAGTGGGCAGGGTGGCCAGACATCACCAGGAAGTGGGCACAGCAGCCAGACAGATCCACCAGGGAAGTGGGCAGGATGGCCAGACAGATCACCAGGAAGTGGGCAGGGAGGCCACACAGATCACCAGGAAGTGGGCAGGGTGGCCAGACAGAACCACCATGGAAGGTGTGGCTTAAACAGGGACAGTGGAGCCAGTGGCTTTGGCTAATCAGCCCAGGCACCACTCTGCCCACCAGAAGAGCAGGGGACTAACAGGAGAAAAACATTTTCCATGCCAGCAAGAACCATCCCACTAAAAGCAATCCAGGTGCTTCTCAGGGTAAACAGTGGTGAGCAGCAAGGCATTCTGGAACGAGGGTCTGGAGTGGAAAATGAGGGCTACCCCTTCCCAGCCTCCACACAATGCCTGCCCCCTCCCCTTCCTTGGACACATATCAGCCCCCACCTTTATTCTCTCATTCCTTTGTCTTCCTTCTCGAAGGCCATCCTCAATCCTCGGAGCCTTCTTTACTCCCCATATTCCAAAAGCCTCGCAGAGAGGAGAGGATTTTCCCCTAGAATCAGTGTTGGTAGTACCATCCCATCTTGCAAATGCAGAATATTAAAGCCATCATAGCTACACAGGAGACCAGATGAGTTTTTAAGGTACAGCTTAAGTGGTACCTTAAAATGAGAGTTCTTATTGGAAGAAGTGTGATCTGAGTTCTAAATACCTAATAGAACTTTGGGCACATGCCTCTTTAATACCTGTACATGATTTCCCCCAAAGCAAAATATCTTCAATAATATAATAGTCAAATTGGAAAACTATGATCAGTGTCACTAATGACTATACAAATACCAGCCCTGTGTGAAGTCAAAAGCAAAAAACAGATGAACGTCCAGCAATATGAACGGGCCTCCTTAACATAAAGTGCAGGAAGAGGGAACACATGGAACTAGAAGGGAGAGCACATTTATTAAATTGAAAACCACACACCCAAACAGCACTTCGTATTTTACAGGCACTGCATCATCGCGGCTGAGAGTGCAGAATCTGGACCCAGAACCTCCAACTCCAGTTTCCAAACCATGCGACCTCATAAGAGATCAAGCTGTGAGATTTGCTCGATCTCTTTCTGCCCTGGTACCCCTGCTTATATAAAGGAATAGTAGCGGTACTTAAGGATAGAGTTTGTGAACAGGTCCACAAAAAGCATCCTTCTTCCCTGTCCTGTTCTGAACCAATTAAGAAATAAGACAAGGAGAAGGGCAGAAAGCACAAAACACCCCCTTTGTTTTGGGGGATGCTAGTACCAGAGGACTCAGGCTATAGCCTCCGATGGTGGGTACAGATTAGATTCCTGGAGGCTACGTGGCCCCGGGGGCTCTGACAGGTACAGCAGAGAAGAGTGTGTTGGCGACCATCAGGCTCTTTAACCTAAAATGGCGCCGGGAGTCCTTCTCCTCCCCGCCGCAGCTCGCACGGAAAAGCCTGGCCCGTATGGTCATTGGCCCTTCCTAAAAAGGTCACAATAAAGCCTATTGGCCGGTTTGAGCCTGGCCAGCCATGGCCTAAGATAACATCACCCTCAACCAAACGGCCCCACCCCACGGGTTTCAAAAATTCCCCATAGTCACCTTCCGCTTAATGTGCACCTGCGCGATGAAGACAGCGTTCCGGGTGCGGTGTCTTCATTCCGTTGGTTCTAGGTGTTACATGACACCACCCAAAGCCAATAAAATACAGCCACGACATTCAAGCCTCACCACACCGCCGCCCCAGCCAATGCAAGACTCCAGCTATACCCCGCCCTCTTTGCCTTCCCACGCCTGCGTAACCAGCCGATAGCCGGAACTTCAAACCTGCCTATCAGCAAACAACACGCTCCCTTATCCCGCCCCTTCCTCCCCCTGCTCACTTGTAAGCTTTAAAAACTGGCTTTCTGCCGCCATTAAATGGACCTTGACAAGAAACCTGCTTGGTCTCGTTCTCTCTTTCTCGCCCATTCTTTTTCAGGCTCGGTCCCCCTCGCCCCCACGAATAACCGCGTCCCGCGGGACGGGACAAGAGTGAACACCACTGGCTGGACTGCTCCCAAGGCAGAGATGGGCACATCCAGCCCAGGATTCCACACTTACCATCCAGAAGAAAAGGGAAGAGAGAGGCCAGGAGCGTGCCCAGGGGACAGAGACCCAAACAGGGACATCAGTGCTGGCCCGAGGACAGTCAATGCCTGTGGAGCTCTTGGCACAGAGCCCAACACACAGGGAGTGCGCCACCTGCTAAAGTGAGTGCTCCTCAAGGGACAGATGTGGTTCTGGATAAGTAGCAAACATTAGCAGTAAGGCTTAAGACGGAAGGAACGGGAGTGGGCATCTCAGGGGAAGGGGGAAATTATGCAAACCCAGAGAGGGGCATAGTTCCTAACCTGCTGTGAACTGAGCAGTATGACCAGCTTGTCTCCTTAGGGGGGGCAGGAAGCAAGAGCTCTAGAATTCTCTAACAACTTCCTCGTCAGGAGACACAACCATACAAAACTAAATGGAACAAAATATATACATTGCCTTGTGTCCTGGTCAAATGACTCAGCACAAATCCCAGCAAACCTTTAGAATGTCCCGGCCAGCCTCCAGGACACCTTTTGTTCAGGGTGGAGGGAAGATGATGGGACTGGGCTGGGGCAAGCCTTGTAATTGCAATTGCCAGCAGGCACAGGCAGCCTGGGACGCATGTGTCTCCTTGTGGCTCTAGCAGGCAGCAACGGAGATTTAGTTTTTTTAACTTATTCCTACTGCCTCACTTGTAAAGAGAGAGGACGGCTTCCACAAGAATTGCAATTCAATTGCTGCTTTCCAGGGAGTAAATCCGCCCCAAATTTGGAAAAACTTCCCAAGCTTTAAAATATCCGTCTGAGTGGCTTCATCCTTCTCCGGCTGCTGAGAGCCCTGCCTTGCATCTCTATGACCTTGGAGCCTTCCAGCATCTTCTCTTCCCAGTGTTCCATTCAGGCTGGCAAGACCTTTCCATAGCCAAGCTCAGGATTGCTCACTTCTTGAAACTCTGGGTACAGGGGCCCAAAGGTCTAACTATGGCCTCTGGGGCTATTTGATCATTGTAGTTTGGTCAGAATTTCAGCGTCTATTCATGGAGTTCTGAAAGGAAATCCACTGTTTTTCTGCTCCCCCACACCACACATGTATGGACAGTGGACGGGGCTCTTTGCCGTCCTCACTCAGGGACACGAACAGGAGGCTCTACTGTCTGGAACATCACAGAGGCAGAGGGAAGGGAACCGAGGCAGCTCGCATGGTCAGAGTTCCCTGGGCCTGAAGGAAGACCGGGAAGTCCTGGTGAGCCAGAAATGCAGGTGGGCGGATGTCCCATTGCATACCAGTTTGAACCTGCTATCCATGCTATGTTGGAAATCAATGGTGGTAGATGCTGCGATTTCAGAGATGTTGGGGTCTCTCTTTTGTTCACCCACACTCCACACTGAGAGAAGGCACACTGCTCCCCAGCAAGACGCTAAGCAAGGGGGAAATGGTGATGCCTCACCCCCCAAAACTAAGTGTGCATTAGAAGCAACTGGGGAGTGAGTTACAATGCAGATTCCCAGACCACAACCTTGACTCATGATCAAGTAATCCTGAGCACGATGGGCTAGGAGGAATGACCACCAATTCCCATTTGCCTGGGACTGTCTTCTTTTTAGCAGAGAAAATCTGCATCACAGAAAACCCCTCAAGCTCAGCAAACTGGGACAACTGTCGCCCTGTGACTAGCGTCCAATAAACTCCTATTTAGTTTGAAAGACAAGTGGAAAATACTCTTCTTTGCAAAACCTTCCCCAAATTTCTCGAGCAAAGGTACTACTTCCCTCCATGGTAGTTATATTTACCAGGGTATCATCACCTATTTCCAAATCTTTGCTCAAGCATTTGATTCCCCAAGAAGAATGCAAAACCCAAGAAGCCAAATGCTGCCCCCAAGCTAGACACCCAGGGCTCCCTTGTTTTTTTCCATGGGCTGCAGCTTGATTCCAGCACCTGCAGCTGTGGAATAACTGGACAGGGGGCTGGGGTGGCAAGTTAGAAGAGAAAAGGGCAGCCCCTGCAGGAAGGATTAGTCCAGCAGAATTATTAAAATAATCGTAAGGGGGAAAAGGAAGAGGCAACTAGCATTTGTTGAAGATTTAATACGTGCCCAGCCCTAATGTTCACATGTTCTGGACAACACCCTCAGTATGCCACCGGTACTATTATTATCTCCTATAGATGCAGAAACTAAAGTTTGGAGAAGGTGCACGGCGTGTCTATGGTCACACAGGGAGTAGGTAACAAGGCAAGGACTTACACCCTCATCACCTCATTCCGAAGCCTGTGCTCTTAAGCAGCTGACTATTGTGGTAGCTCCAATAGCTATAGGGTCAGACAGAGCCAAAGCAGGGGAGCTGGAAACCTGCTCTCCCCACAGGTCCCTTCTTCAAGAAACTTCCTCCCTGGTGGCTCTGCCAATGCAGCAAGTTGCTGCACAGCCTGACTTTACAGCCCCAGTGTGAACCATGCCGAAGAAAGACAATTTCTGTTTACTGATCAAACAGGAAGAATACAAGAGTCACGTGGGTGTGAGAAGTTTTGCCCCTTCTCTGGGTCTGGGTGTCCCTGGAACACCATGCTCATGACCACTATCAAGGCTATTTGGGAGGCTGTGGTCACTCCTCCTCCAGGCTCTCACCTCCTGCTGCTGCTCATCCTGGTGCAGCCCAAGCCCTCAACTCAGCCCCTCACTTCCCACGGAGCCCTTCCCAGGCCTTGCTGCTCAGAGTGTGGCCCATGGACCAGCAACCTTGACCTCACTGAAGAGCATCATGGAAATGTAGGATCTATGGCATAGTTGCAACCTCTGAATCAGAATCACCATTTAATAGACGATTTAGATGCAAAGTAAAGATTAGGAATTGCTGGCTCAGCCCATCCTTTATCCCATCAAAACACATCCTTTATCCCATCCGGAGCACACCGTCTAGGCTGCTCTATCTCCTATGGAAGGCTGATCTCATGTGGATCCCAAGTCAATGTACTCCCTCTCCTGAGGACAATAGCTTTTGAATAGTTTCTCTTGTTATTACTCTATGCCAACAGACTGCTAAGCCAGCTCTATAGAAAGCTGACCCTGGAGTGTATGTCTTCCCCGTGCCATCACTATACACCAATTTAGGGGATGGAATAAATATCCTCAGATAGCCAAAGAACAAAACACTTGCGCAGGTCTATCTGCCATAGGATACTACATCAGGCAAGAAATTTCAGTACAGAACCTGCTTTATGAAGCCCCAACTACCCTCCAAAGCACGCAAGAGCTCTTAATGAGAGGAGAAATTATAGCTGGGAAGAGGTACAACGTGGGCGGCCGGGAGCAGTGCTTTAAAAGAATGCCTCCAGACATTATGTGTCATGTTATAAATGCTTAGGCAGAATTTCTATATATTTAGAAATTAAACCCACTCTCAGCTATCAACACACATATCATTATCCTACTCTCACTGGAAACATTTCAGAGCAAAGAAGAAAAATCTCTGGGAATGTAGAACCTCTGTGAGTTGACCACCCAAGGGAATGTAGCAGACTGGCCAGCATACAGAGGTGGTCAGCATAAGGACCGAGGCCTGCTGCGCTAATACATATATACATGTGGTGCATGTCCAGGCTATGAAAATTAGGTCAGCTTAAGGAGTGACCAGTGCAGGGAGGTGGTCAACTATGGAGGTTCCACTGCAGTAGAACCCTATGATTTAATAAAAATTAAAAAAAAAACCTTTACAACAACTTAAAAGACTAAGCTGGTGTCTGTTGAATCTAATGTTTGTAATGAGGCTTGTATTTTGTACGCCTTCAGGTTTTATTTTTCATTTCACTTTTCTAAGAATTCATTTCCATTGTATTTTATGAAGGTACTTGGTCTGTGACAGATTAAAAATGTTAAAAAAGAAAACCTTTTGTCACAAATGGTTCTAGAAGCACTGGTCTACACCAGCGCTTTGCAAATCTTAACATGCCCGTGGTCCACCTGGGGATGTAAAATGCAGATTGCAATCCTGTAAGTCCAGGTTGGGGCTCAGAAGCCTGCATCTCCGACCATCCCGGGGGGGGGGGGGGGGGGGGGGGGGGGGGGGGGGGGGGGGGGGGGGGGGGGGGGGGGGGGTGGAAACAACCACAGCGACGGAAAAAGGG